>JAPDSC010048849.1:73359-108654 GCA_026290005.1 Latrodectus geometricus
GGAAATTGTCTCTAAAAACTATTGTTCAAAGATTGTAAACATTGCTCAATGACTACAATATATATATATATACATATATATATATATACTAATATATATATATACATATATATATATAAATCCCTGATCTTGTTGAAAAAAATATAAATGCTTAAGTTTTTTTCCCTTAATTAAAAAACATCTAAAAAATGCATTTCTTGAAAATTAGATTTTAAGGTATTCCTTATTACCAATTTGGATTTATAAGAAAAGATAAATGCAATGCTACATATGTGAGTTTAGTTTGAAAAAATTCAAGTTAATCTTCGATTATCTATGTTTTCTCATGAATTTTTTATATGGTGTAATCTTTCATTTAAAAATGTTATTCTTATGTTTTAAGCATTTTGCGAAATTTAATGCATTTCAACTTTACATTTTGTTGGTTTATTTGTAGGTTTTTATATTAGTTTGGGGAAAAAATTATCCATTATTTTTTCGGTAGACGTCTGTAGTGATCGCTATCTCGTGAGGTATCTATCAAACAATTTCAAATTTATGCTCATTGGAAAGGTGACATTTGACACTAAAATATTCTCTTACAGTTTTTTGTTTGAATAATTCAGTTATGAGTACAAGGTTTTAAAAATAGTAGACAACAAACAGAAAATTCGATACATTTTAGTTTTTCTTTTGTAATGGCGAAAATGCTAATCATGTGGCTAAAATTGTGAAAGGTGTCTTTCGTCCTGTATATGACTGTAACAACCAGTTACGCACAATTTTGGTTTCGTCGATTCCGTTTGGGTATTTGGATGCTAAAGATGCACCTCGCATGGATACAACATCGTCGAGAATGTCTATAAAATATAAAAAATTATCAAACTTGACAGCATGTCAGCCGTCGTAGCTTCGTACAAGACCTAAAAATCTACATGAAAACTGTTTTAAACCTTTTTACAAAGCGAATCTGAAAGAAATTACAAAAAGTTCACAAGAAAATAATGGATTTCTTTTTCCCCAAACTAATATATTTGATTATTTTTTTTATATATTTGTTTTTATATATTTGATATTTGTTAGTTCTTGCAATATTAAATCATTCATGTATTTCTTCTTTACTAAAGTAAGTTATATCTTAAATAGTCATTTCATATTTTTTCTTAAATTAAAATTCTTTTTTGTTTATATTTCATGCCTTGAGGAGACTTTAGAAATTTATAGATTATTCTTCATTTTAATACATTTATAACGTACTCATGGATATTTTTTGTTCTAAATTTGAATTGTTTAATTAATTAAAAACTTACGCAAATTGAAAAGCTTAAAAAATTTTGATTGCAAAATCAGTAACTCTATTTTTTTCATTGAAATTGTTTTAGCTATACTTATAATCAAGTAACTGTAAAATTATATAAAATATATTCCTTTACGAAGTAAAACTTCTTACTGCTCCATTTACAAGTTCTTAGACATTTTTATTCTGATATGTTTGTTAAACTAAAAACATGTACTGTAACTATAAAAAAATATTTCGCCAAAACAGTTTCCAATATGCTACTGAATTAATTTTAATGTGTATTTGCAAATTCAACAAATATGTAGTTTAAGTAATTTAATATTTAGACTAGAAAAAAATTTTCTGTTTTATGCAAATAAAATTATTTTGCACTTAATTGCTCTGAAAAAAATCTTACAGAAATAAAAGATAATACTTTTTCCTTAAACAGAAAAAAAATCATCTCTCTCATAGAAGATAATAGGAAAGATTAGTTAATATTCGATGGATATTTTTCTTTATTTTTAACATCATAGAATTGTTTTTTAAAACTTAATTCTCAATAATAAAAAAGCATTTTTCATGTTTAAAAGATAGATTATGTTACTTACTTTAATAAGATTTTCCAAGAGAAATCCTTTGGGAGTAGTTATTATTTTCTTGAAAAATTTAATATTGTATCCGCTGTTCGTTCAAAAAAGAAGATCATATTATTTATTTATAAAATTTAAGAGAATAATTTACAGTCATGTTAGTGTGAAATTATATTTAGCAATATTAAAGTTCTACACGAATTTGTTGCTATTTATTCGAGCACTTGTATTTTTCATTAGTTTTCATTCTTTTTTTATGAAAATGTTTTTTTCATTGCATTCTTTCATTTGCATAAAATTTTTCTATCTTATGCATATAATGAAATTAAAATAATTAATAAAATATTTGTTGACTGTCTATCCTGTATGCACTTAATAAATAACATGCAATCTGTCAATATTTTTGATCATGTAAGTATCATCGAAAAAATGTTAGTATGAAGCACTTAAAGAATTAAGGTGTTAGAGTTTATTACAGAAGCTAAAATTTTCTGCATAAAATTCATAATTAATTATTCATAAATTTATGTAAATTTGAAAATGTGTGGTTTGCATTTCTGGTGATTGAAAACATCGATATCAGGCTTGCCACTAGAACTAACTAAATTGCGAAAAATAGAAATAGTGAATTATTACATTAGAAATATGTTGATGCTGTTAATATAAATTATACATATAGAATTTTATGTATGTATGTGTGTATGTATTTATGTGGTATACAGATATGTATATAAAATTACATAATTAAATACATTATATAATTAAAATATCCATAATTTTGTAGAATAAATTTTTCATGCTAAGCCATTTATTGCTTAATTCAAAATTAAAATATTTCACATAAATATACACTTAAATTTATAATTCTTAAATACTTCAATTTTCGTAAGCAACATTGATAAATCTTATACATACATTAGATACGTTCTGGTAACTTTTATCCCAATATTCATAAAACATCATAAAGCAATATCAGCTAAGTTTGAAAAAGTATATATTATATTTATTATGCAAAAATTAAATTGTACCATATGTGTGAGTATAACATGAATTAATTTTTTTAAACATCAGTACTCAAATGTGTCTCATTAGATGCATAAGAACAAAGACACTATGGATTTTATGTATATTAATAATGAGCATGGACTTCGATGAGCAAATTTTTGCATTTACTTTAATGATGTAATTATAATTCACTCATTTATTGTGGTTTCTGCTTGTTTACTTGTTGGAGTGATTGCTTATGAATTTTTCTAGTTTTCTCGCTTGTGACACATGAGTTTGCCCTACAAATCTAGATATTGTTTTCGAAACTCAAGCACATGGATGATGTTCAATTACTTTATATCAGTCTTCAGTTATAAGTTATCCATTGGGCGTTTTTAGATCTCAGAAATAGTGAAACTACTCTAAAATGTTTTTAAATGCCTTAGCTAGACTGATAATCTTTTAATTTCTCAATTTAAGATTTTATTAATCTTGGAAATTTGATATGAGTTAAAATAATTTAGAAATAATTTTGAAGTATAGACAATTATTATATACATATATTATCAGTGTTAAACCAAAATAAAATACAATAAATTCAAGCATTTTTTGGTTATTTAAAATTAACTTATCTGAATTTATTCAGTCTATATATATTCAAAAAAGGAACCATGGATGATTGTAGAAAGAGATTTATCAAACACTTTTGCGCTAGTGTCATTTATACTCGTATTGTAAACACATTACCAATAACACCTAAGAATGAACGAATCTATTTTTTTTATATTAATTCTTTATATTGCTTAAAGTGAACTGAAAAGTGCTTAAAATTTAATTGTTAGATTTTATATGCATAATTTCAGTACATCAGAGCTTTATGGCAGGATTACATGAACATTTTAGACTGTCAAAAAATTTTTAGAGACAAATTTAGAACTAAAAATAAAAAAAAAAGTTATATAAAAAATATAGGTTTATGTCTTCTAAAAGGGACATGAAAATGTAACATTTAAATTTAATACATTGAAAATAACAACACCCAAATTATAAAATTATGGGATATTTTATAATTTGAATGTTGATATTTTCTTATGATTTCATAAGAAACTTAATAATATATTATTTCCGTTAATACATTACATCTACTATAATTCGATATAATCCATTACAGATATTAAATCCAGAATTCGTTATTTCAAATTAAACATTTTTATGATGATATTGAAAAATTATTCCTTACGAATAAATTGTTGTAACTAAAATACGATTTAATACAATATTCTTTCTCTTAGATTTCACTACTATACAAACTTAGATTTCATTGCTATTCTATTGTTCCAACTGATGCAGCTGTAAAAAAAATTCCTCTGTTATTTATTAATAATGAAAAAGCTATGAATTCTAACGGTAAAAAATCAGGCATTGTCTGTGAATAATGGGAAATTTTGTGATGCGTACATTTTTAAATTGAAAAAAGGTGATAGTAAAAAAAGGGCATTCGACTTTGCGCATAATTAGAGCTGGACTACTTATTTTGATATATAGAATTTTAAATAAAGTCATTTTAAGATGTACTCCATGACGCCACGATCAACTGTTTGAATTTAAAAGAGGATGATCCTGTACTTCTGAGAAACAAATAGGTTTGACAAATATATAAGCTAGCATGTTGGTAAAAGTAATGCGATAGTCTTTAAGACTGTGGATCACACAAGGCACAGCCTGTCATTACATTGATTTAATTCGCCAAAAATTCATTAGAGTGTCGAGTAATCATCATAACCGATACATCTACACATAGTTACCATCATGAATTTGACTTCATTTGCAAAACTTTATGTCCAAAGCGTAAGTACATAAAGGATTTCACTACTTTAGACTGAAATTTCTGTCCATTAAGGAACTTGCTATGAACTCCTCCTAATCAATATGAATTAAATCGAGTTTGGATAAGCTAGACGATGTCTGTTATGTTCTTATCTTCGCAAAAGACGTTGTCTAACTATCGTTGCTGGACATCTCATACATGAATGTCGGCATAGAAATTAGTGATTCAACTCATCATTTATTATGCTAGGTTTACCACTCAAACGGAACAGTTCGGTAGTATATAACGTCTGACCATCACTTTAGTCTTGTTTCAAGGTACTTTGTTGGGTCCAAAGTTCGTCAATATAGCATTTTGAAAGTTATAGTTTTACACTATTTTCACATTAATACTCCCCTTCCTCATTTACCAACCCGAAGTTTGCGAAAGTATTTGCTGAAATATAATGTCCTCCCACGGTTTTCTAAGTCACCAGATACTTAAACATTATGTTTCTGACATATCTCAAACTTCAGAAATCTCTTCTTACCACCCATTTATTTGATTAATTTAAATATTTATTGTCAAAAATACCTTAGAAGTATACCAATTGTTTCCATTAAAAGAGTTCAAAATTCTCTCAAGATAACCATAACCGTTGTACGTAACCATCATGAATTTTATATCATACTTTCAAATAAGCATGTCTGAATCTTTTCGAATTTTAAAATAAAATTAAGATTTTTGGATTTAAAGAATAACAGAAAACAGCTATTTGCATTCAAACAGTCCATTAATTTATATTTAAAGCCTTTGTTTTTAGAATTTATTAATTTAAACAACATTGAAAATACATCAATTTTAATATAGTACGTAGAAATGACACGTTGCTGAAAAAAAGATAATCTATTTGGTGAGAGGTTTTCGTGACAATTTTATACTTTCGTGTCAAACATAGTTAAGAAAGTAAACGCAAATCAACAAAAATACCATGAAATAAATCGATGCTAAAAAGTTGTTTGTTTCAACATTAAAAAAGCGAGTTATCTTTAAAAATCTTGTAAAAACATAATATTTTTAGAGCAAGTAAAGTATAATATTTCAAAGAATTTTAAAAAAGAAACAATTATTGTAAATGGACTTCTACAGTAAATTTTCAGTAATAGTTTTATCTTTAGCGTATTTTATGCGTTATTATCATAAATATGAGAATATGTATTTCTTCCATAGCTATAATCACCAGGCAATGTGAAACAGTGATTTTTATTTCAATAATTAAAAAACTCATTCTTATTTTATATGTGGTAAAATATGAATGCATATTTTTTATTTTACTTAAAATAATAATATATATATTAAAATAATAAATTAATTAAATACATTAGCTATTTAAAATAATTAACAATTATAATTACTAGAGTAATAAAATAATTAATTAATTAAAATATTTAATGTTGTTCTTTATAATAAGTTAAATAGTATTTAATTAAAATAATATTTAACTTATTCTTGTCTTTCTTCTTGTACCAATTTGCTTACGATGCAAGACAATTTAACAATTAACAGTTCTCATGATTTTTATAATTAAAGATTAAAATTTTTTTATCTTAACCACATTGTAGCGCGTAATTTACTTGAATCTATATTAAATTATAGAAATTTGGGGAGAAATACGGAGGAAAACCATTTATAAAATTGTATTTTCTATCATGTTTTCATTAAAATTAAGTAAGCTTTGGAACTAGATAAAGGAGTTATGTATATGTAAAGTTTTATCGCGCATAATTTGCTTGTGAGATGGAATAGATTCAATATCATTAATAATGAAATATAATGACATACAATCATTACAATTTATTTGATAAATGAAGGTAAGAAGTATCTAATGTCTTAAATATTCAATAAGGAATAATAATGTTCACTACAGCAAGAGGTTAAAGGTATTTCGAACTACTATTTATGACTACTATTGATTATTTGGCAACGGAAGGCCTGTTTCCTGCGTGTTTAGTCCGATTGAATTGAAATATTTACTAACTGTGAAATTAGTTTGCTCAAAATTTGTGGTTAATTTATGGATTACAGCTATTGATGTTTGAGAGTGCGCATAATATATCCTTTAATTAGAATGAATACATTTATGCAAAATCTAGTTTCTACATCTTCTTAAAAGTATTAAACTAAAATATGATTTTTATTTTTTGTTGAAGCAAAAGAATTTTTATAAAAATAATGCAAAATACACTTTAATTGAATAATGTTTAATTTATAACGTAAAAAATGTATTTAACAGTAAGAAATATAAATTGCTATTAATTTTAATGTAAAAAATTATTTAAATATATCAGAATTACCATTTTGATTCACACTGAATTCAATTAATGCAAATTCAAGTTGGATATAAGATTGCAATGTACAATAGTAGAACATATTATATATAAACTAAAATATTTGCATTTATATTTAGTACTACATTATAAGTTTTTGGAATTTTATTTGAATATCTTATTTGAAGATGAATTAATATAGTTAAGTATATTTTGATAAATGTTACATAATGTATAACTCGCTTGTAATGCGAAGTTTTGTAGATAGAATCAGAAATATTGTCTCGCATTTTTCCTATCATGATGAAATTCTCAAAATCCACCTGAATATTTCGAGATTATGTAAAAATAAATGCTTTTTAAACTTATTCGAAGCAAAAATCATTTATATTTCCTATAACAGATTTTTATAAAAGTTATACAAACAATTTGATTATATGATTGATATTTTTTCACGCATTTTTATAATTTTGAACCATTTTTTTTCAATGAATATATTATAATTTTCATTGAAGATCAATTATACTTTTCATTTAAGAACAAAAACAAAAGATTATCATATTTTATTTAGTAGTTGTTTTTGAAAGTATGAAAACCTTATTCCCGAAGTTAATTCATTTCTATTCGAAAAATTTCTTAATGTCGTCTTTCAACTTCAAAAGTTTTTTAACGGAAATACAATTTTTGCTTTACTTATTAAATTAGAGGTAAATTAAAAAAATCCGGAGATTTAAGTACAATAAAATTTATTCCCAATAATAAAACTTTACATTTGATATTTTAGATTGAATAGAACACGTCTTGATTTCCAATTAATGTAATAAATGATTTTATTGATAACTAATTTATTTTTGAACTATAATGAAATATATTATTTTTAAGAATAAATTAGTTAGATTAAAATTTAATGAAAATTGTTTTAGAATTTTTGTGTTTTTTACAGAATATTTTGTTGAAAATATTAAAGCATTTTTATATGCAAGACAACAGAGATTTAAAAGTAAGTAATTTAAAAAATAAAAAATATCTTCGATTATAAAAGAACCTTGTACAATCTATTGACAGCAATAATTATTTAATTTCAATATTATTAATTTGCTTCATAATATGGGCGAATTTACTAGTGAGCTAAACGTAGAAGTTTGCTCATAGAGCCATAATTCATTTTAAATGCTTAAAAAAGTTTATTAGCTAAAAATATTACCTAAAGAAAAACACTTTTCAGTTAAAGAAACATATTTCTAATTGATATCATCTTAGTTCAATTCAAAATAAATTTTGAAATTAAATTAAGTTTATTTGAATTCAACTTAACCTTCATTCAAACTTAAACATTACACTTGTTATGTTAACAAGTTTTGAAATTAATCTATTGTTTCTTGATATAAATTTAAGTAATTTAGTATTGTCAAAATTGAGAAAAATTTAAATTTATCGAAAATAGAACGGACTTTATTCAGTAAATTTTTAATTGACACTGATTGGACTAAGTATTAGCTGATACTTAATTCCACAATTTAATATAAATATTTATATTATTTCTTTAATTAAAATACAATTTTTACTATAACATTTTCTCTAAAAGGTATGGTTATGATACATTTCTCAAGCATTTTGTTGGTTAAATATTTTTAAATGTGATGATATTTCTTAATTTGCTTAAGTTTTATAATTCAAACGTTACAACATGTTTATAATTTTTAAAAACTATTAAATCAAAGGAAAACACTAATAACATTTGTTGCATTAAAATAAAACGTAAACACATGAACCCCATAATTTGAAATTTTTCACTTTTTAATAATGAATAATTTTTAATGAAAAATTATTTACTAGCAATAACTGCAAATTAATTGGTAGAAATCAATTCGCTTCATTTCAAATGTCTTTCTTCTAGAAATAAAATTGCTTCTGATTAGCAAATCATATTTCTCATCTCAGGTATACATTAAGAAACAATTTTTAAGCTGATGATCTTTAACATTTTAACTGCAAGTATCTTACATCATCTGAAGCAATGTTTCATCAAAAAATCTTTGCTTTTTACAGGAATTTGATATAGTTTAAAATATTTCGCGTTGTTTGATGGAAAAAGAATGAATGCATGCTTAAGCAGTTAACACAGCAAGGAATTCGTCGTTATAATTGATCTAACTTCTCTAATTATCTAAATTATTTTAAGCTCATTGCAAACTTTTAGAAAAAAATTCAGAAAAAATATTTTAAATTACTCACATATATAAGTCTCTAATGATTTTCTGAAGAAGTTGATAGTAGAACAGGAAATTTACCCTCATATCGACTTTTGCGCCAGTTTTCCCACTTGCACTTAAATTTTCATTTCTAATAATGAAAATACAAGACTTTTATTTACATTTACACTGATTGTTGACGTGTGGGCTTTATTCTCAATTTTAATCGTGTCCTGGGGTCAATCATTGACATATTGAAGAACATAAAGGTATTTTTTCCATATTATCAAATGACAAACATATTCAAGATGGAGTATTTTAGTTTGGAATTCCATCTTTTTTTTACAAGCGGATCCCTTAGTCAGTCATTTCTAACTCACTTACAGCATAACGATTCATAGATCATTTTAAGACTAATTTTGTTACCTTTTTTAAGAATCCTAGAGTTTTCTTATCAACAAAGTAATAACTGACAACACATGATATAAATAATCGATACATGATATAATAACTGATAACACATGATGAATATAAATCATTCAATGATATTGAAATTATGATGTCAATATTTTTCTAGATGTTTTTCACATCCACCAATTTTTATCCCTATCAAATAATTCCTTATTGAGGAATACATTTTTTTTGTGAAATTTAATGGATAATGAGTGAAACATAATATGTGAATCATAATAGCATATTTTATTATTCCTCTTAAATTTATCGAAATAAATTGTTATTCGTGATTTTTTTAATAAGTGTTATTTATAATATTATGCATATTATAAAAAATATATAATAGTCTTGTACAAGAAATAGTTTTGTACAAATAAACAGTTATGAAAATCTTAATCATGTTTAAAACTAAACTGTGTAATATGAAAAAATAGGGAGTTTACTTAATTATGTTCAGGAATTCACAAATACTATTTTTAAAATTTTATTTAAGTTAATTTTATTTTAATGAAAGAAATATTCATGCAAATTCAATAGCTTTTTCTAAAATCCGCATAAAGTGAGAAAAATTTAAAAAATGCTTGCAAAATGTTTTTGTACACCAAGAGTAGAAAAAAAAAGTATTTTAGACTGAAAGAAATAGTACAATTTCACTTTTGTCTATTCAGAATATTCATTTCAAAGAAATAGGTTTAGTTTAAAAGTATTTTCCGGAATTTGAAACGGTATTTTACGTAAAAAATACTGTTTCAAAACAGTTTTCAAGAGTAGAACCGCTTTGTAGTGGAACTGGAAAAAACTAGTGTGGTACTGCAGGAATCGAAGTTCCAAACGATTCTACATCATAACAGTTCGCATTTAGCTGTAAGAGTTAGTTTTTGTTTTTAAGGAAGAAACAAACCTTAAAATTTCAAGAAAATCTTATTATTTTTTTCAATTTATGTACTAACTACAATCAAACATATAATATTTTAAAATTTATAAAAAAAATTATATCTAGAGCTGTTATTTGTAACTTAATTCTGTTGTACTGTACTCGGTGGAAAAATATTAAAAAGCATAATATGCACAATATATTCAGGTTTAGTACATAAAGGGATGGTAAAATATGTAATCTATAGGAGTATTAAAAAACGATAAACTAAATTATGTTCTCATATAGCACTTATATAAAAACTATTAACAATAGAGAATGTAATTTTATACTCTTTTATATAAAATTTCTTTCAACTACGAAATTTTATTCTATAAAAATAAAATTATACATTCTGTAAATCGAAAATTAAAATTATGCATTTAATGTTCTATTAAATGTAATGCTGTTGTTGTGTGCCAGCCAGGCTGGCAATATGGGGTGCGCTGCTCCACTTTTCCCACTGAACAATATTTGGTGTGGAGTCCGACTTCCTCTTTACACACATGTCATAGGTACCCGTTTATAGGGTAGGCAACCATTCACACACAAAGAAAGGACAAAGACAAGAAAGAGAGAGAGAAAGTACATCCAAGGCGCAGCCAGGATTCGAACCCAGGTCCCACCCATCTGTAGTCAAGTACGCTAACTACTAGACAGGTTGGGCGGCTTGTTATGCTGTAAACTAGTTATTAATATCTAATTAATGACTTATCTGAATTTTTAGAGAGGGATATCTAATTTATGGATGAATATTTAAATTTATAGTAAAAGAATAACAAATGTTTTATTTATTTTCTTCATATTATTGAAAATACAATTAGTGTTATTTAATAAAATATATTTCAATATATAAAGGATTTTAAATGTTTATTTTTTGTTTAAAATTGAGAGATTTTTCATAAAGAGTTAAGAAGCATAAATAAATTCAATAACACAATTATATTAAAGTAAAATGATCTGTAAAATAAATACATTCTTTTATAAAGTATGCAAATTAAGTAGAAAAAATTATAATGATTTGGTTATAAAATTTATTTTTGATCGTTATAATAAAATATAATGATTCCAGTTTAATTTTTGACCGGTGTGTAGAGTAATAAATATTTTCTGAGATATAACAGGTGTAACTAACAACGCATACATTTTTAATGATTTAAAAGTTTTGCCAAGAGCAATTACTATTTGGCAAAAATTACTTTCATTAATACAATATGTATTCATTATGCTTCTTATTATGATTATATATTTTTATGTTTTTATGTCAAAAATATTAATTACTGATTGTTTCAGAAAAAATGTAAAATTTACATGCGAATGATATTATTTCTCCCTACAAGACGGTTAGAAATCAGGCTCATAAAATTAAATAGAACATTAAAATTTAATTATAAAATTCAATATAATTGCCACACAATTATTAAACTCCAAATATCATGATTGCTGAAATTAGCGAAATGGTATTTGTTTTACAAAATAGCATGTGGAAAATATTTTAATATTTTTTGGTGTAAAGAGAAAACAGCATAATTTTCATTTGCTTTTTAAAATAAGATATCATTTTTCAAAAAATAACGAATTTTTCATTTAGTTATTTGTTCTAATATTTCATATTTTAAAATCAATGATGAAATTAAAGATATATGTTTTTTAAAGTCTATTATTAGATTGAGGAAAAAGAAATCCATTATTTTACATGAACTTTTTGTAACTTCTTTCAGATTCGCTTTGTAAAAAGGCTTAAAACAGTTTTCATGTAGATTTTTAGGTCTTGTGCGAAGCTACGACTGCTGACATGCTGTCAAGTTTGATAATTTTTGATATTTTATAGACATTCTCGAAGATGTTGTATGCATGCGAGGTGCATCTTTAGCATCCAAATACCCAAACGGAATCGATGAAACCAAAATTGTGCGTAACTGGTTGTTACAGTCATATATAGGACGATAAACACCTTTCACAATTTTAGCCACCTTGTTAGTATTTTCTCCATTATAAAAGAAAAACAAAAATGTATCGAATTTTTTGTTTGTTTTATATTTTTAAGATTTTGTACTCATAACTGAATTAATCAAACAAAAAACCGCAAAAGAATATTTTAGTGTCAAATGTCACCTTTCCAATGAGCATAAATTTGAAATTGTTTGATAGATACCTCACGAGATAGCGATCACTACAGACGTGTACCGAAAAAATAATGGATAACTTTTTCCCCAACCTAATATTAACAAGAAATCAATAATTTTAAAATAAATTTAAAACTTTTAAGAAAAAATGTATTGTGTTGTAAAACGTCAACAGTGATACAAGGGAATTAAACCTTTAAATTCGTTGTTTGGAACTAAATCAAACAACGCAATTCATAAGAATTGTATAATGGAATTTAAATTAAACTACTCAGAACTTCAGGTAGTTGGCGTGGCAAACTGCTAAGATCATCATATTAGGGTAAGTCAAAAGTTCAAAGGTTATAATCATTCAGTCTTTTCAAGGTTCGCTCTTTAGGAAAAGATTTTCGTTGTTTCTGTGTAAAAAACAAACCACACATTATTAAAATTCATACATTAACTACATTAATTAGCAAATGTTTTCATTCTTTCATCAAGAATAAATATATATATATTAATAAATATTCAAAATACATTTGAAGTTTTATGTTCTAATATATTTTTTTATGCTCTAATATATGGTTTAATAGTACTATATAGCTTTCTTTTCTCAGTTAGTTTAAATTTATAACACTTATTTTGTGCCAAAATTGTCCAATGTAGGGCCATTTCACTTTTTTTATTAACAATTTTCAATAATGACTAGCTTTTCTATCTACATTATGCATAAAATGTTAAAAATACTTTTTTTTTGAAGAAAATCTTTAAAAGATACTTAAGTTAGCAAAAACCTTGATGCGCTATTAAAAACTTGATGCATTTTTCATCTTATTCAGCTCATGCACACAAATTTCGCATTAGGTTTTTTTTTAAAAATAAGTTTTGAAAAAATACTGCATTTTTTTAAAAAACTGACAAAAATAATTCAACTTTCATTTAACACAACAAAAATATCAAATGGCTCTTAAATAAATAATTTAAAGATTAATAATTTGATTAATAGGTATAAGTATATTTTATTAGAATACTGAATTTTAAAAGAACTGTAATTTTAATCAGTACTAAATTTTAAAATTTGATCATCCTGTTATTAGGAATTTGTTAAAATTTAAAATTAGGTAAATAGTTGTTGTTTCTGTATCACTTGGCAACGCAAGCTCGCCCATCAGAGATTAGGTGAATGAAGTCAGAGAGAGAGAGAGAGCGTCTTCCGTTTGAATAGAGCACCCTCAAACGAAGGTGGAAGTACGACTTTTGGCTCATAGATGGCAGCACCATCGAAATCTTCCAATTTTGAGATTATGCATTATTATAGGATTGAGATTCTATATAAGTACAGAGAGATATAATCCAGTACATTAACCATTGCAGAAAAGGAGAAGAAATCATTCCATAAGACATTATATACGTTCAACTTTGATACTATTGATATCTCTATGCTTGTCAAATTGAATTATGCATAAAACTTCTGAACAGCATCATAAATAGCATTTACAAAGTTTTATTACAGAGTTTGCAAAATTTACGTTTACTCACCATTCAAATACGCCAAAACCTTCAACACCTTCAAGAGTAAAAGGTAAAGCTTAGCGTCTTGTATGGTTTCGGTTTTATAATATGACGAGATCTTGTGAATTTGACACAAACCGGCAGATGTGCCACACGTGCTTAAAATAATTTTGCATAAGTAGCTTATTTTTTTTGAAAAAAAAAGGTTAAGTAGAAAATTTTATAAGTAGAAAATTAAAAAAAAAAAAGAACCAGAGTAAGTCATTGTTGCTTTCAGAAAATATATGAATATGATTATTTCATTTCTTAAAAAAATTACTCCAGAAAAATAGTAAAACACTTTTAGAAATTTTTTGTTTATTTTATCCAGTATAATAATCAGAACAATTCGTTATTGCTTTCAGAAAATATATGAATAAGACTATTTCATCAAAAGAAAAATTACTCCCCAAAATAGTGGAAAGCTTTTGGACATTTTTTGGTTATGTATCCAGTATAATAACCAGAGTAATTCATTCTTGCTTTCAGAAAAAATATGAATATGACTATTTCTCCACTTAAAAAAATGCTTTTTATTAATTAATATTACAATATTAATTAATAATATTGTTAATTTATATAAGTGATACAAAATCTGAGCTCCTCAGGGGTTTGACATTGAACACCGAAATCAAGTATTAAATGTAATTTGTCTTGGTAACTCTTCACTCTTGTAGTCCATTGTTCATGGCTAGCTAAAATAGACCTCTTAATTGTGATTAGAAAGTCATGGACTTAGCTTCATTTCCCGAAAGCTTTTATGAGAAGTTCAATAAGTAATTATAAGATCAAGAGTACTTTTCCATTGCCGTGATATCGGGGAAAAATTATTATTATTATTCCCTTGATCGCCAAACAAAATTGCTAGATGTTGAAAAAATAGATTTCACAATAAAAGAGTAACTTATATTTACTAGTTGGATCAGTCAAATAAATGACATCATTCACTTGTACTGGTATGTTTACTATATTCCAAAACGGATAACAATTCAAAATAATTTTACATTGTTATCCGTGTTGGAACATACCACTACAAGTAAACAAGATAACAATGCAAAATAATTTTGCATTGTTATCCGTTTTGAAACAATGCAAAATTTTGGAACATACCACTACAAGTAAACATGCCACTTATAGTGGTATGTTCACTAAATTCCAAAACGGATAACAAATCAAAATAATTTTGCATTGTTATCCGTTTTGGAACATACCACTACAAGTAAACAAGATAACAATGCAAAATAATTTTTCATTGTTATCCGTTTTGAAACAATGCAAAATTTTGGACCATTCCACTACAAGTAAACATACCACTAGTAGTGGTATGTTTACTATATTCCAAAACGGATAACAATGCAAAATAATTTTACACGTAAAGCAGAATGAATTTTTAAACTGGTGACATAATAAAACATAATTGTATCATTTTTTAAAAAAATAATTGCTAAACATTTGAGAACTAACATTAGTTTCAAATATTTTCTATCCAATATCTTTATTTTTTTAATAAGGATTTTGAAATTATTACCCGACTGTCATAGAATTGTAATTCTAAGAATGAAGCCCTTTTTTATAGATTCATTAAAGATACAATTTTAACGAAGAACGTTCATTAAATAAATTTAGAATGAAAGCTCAATATATTAAAAAGCAAACTGAAATTCACAAAAAACAAAAAGAAAAGTGCTTAGAAATAGTTTCCCCACTAGGTTTATGTTCTTGAGAAGCATTTCATTTAAGCTAAGAAAATTTAGAAATCATTAAGTGTGCATAAATATTATCTCCGACATAATCATAAAATTTAATGTGCTATTCTTTAAAGTATCTTCTAAAGAACAACTTTTTATGTACTTTTAACTGCTTTTTTCCTAAAACAATTAAAAATAATGAGAATCATACCTTTAAAGATATTTTTATAAATCAAATTTAGAAAAAGCCGATGAATTTAAATTAAAAACATGAAACTGATTTTGTAACAATGATATTGTATTCCAAATTTTTCACATGTGCCTTATAAGAAATTCATAATTATAGAAATATCTGAATAAACAGCAGAAAAAAAAATCTAAAATGATCTTCATTTTCTAGGAATTTATTAAAAATACAATTTTTATGAATAAATTGAAATAAATGTTTTTCTATTTTTATAGATTTTGAGAATTAAATGTTATCATTAATGTCAGTAATTCATAGAAATAAGAATTTTGTTAGAAAGAGTGGTTTTAGCGTTTGATTTAATTTAAAAATAGTTTTGCGAATTGAGAACTTTTCTTCCTTTGAAATTCTCTAGAATTCAAAATTATTGAATAAGTTTAATTTTTTTTTTGAAAATATCACAATTTTTGTCTCATTAGTCTTGTGGATTATAAATGAGTATGATTTGAATTTTCGTACTAATTCTCAGATTTAGCAAAATTGATTTAATAATTCATTTGCGCCATTCTTTAGAAGTACTTTTTAAGATCTAAGATACTGTTGTTGAAGTGTGGTTGAAAGACGCTTTTTTTTGCCAGGTTAAAATTAGTTACATTAGTTATATATAAGAACAAGATAAACTAATTGTTTATCTTGTTCTTTATAGAATGATATTTGTACGGTTGTAAAAATCTAAATCAAACTCATCATATTTGTACTGTTTTCCTTCAAATGTGCAGAACTGGGTGATGCAGTCTCTGTTTTTGAGCATAAATGTTTGAATTTCATATCTAAGAAAAACGGTGAGTATTTTATATGATTGGCAATATTTTACAAATTGAAAAGATTTTAATGTGCAAATATACCATTTGACAGCCACCCACACTGACTAGTGGTCAGAGTGCCCGACTGCAGATAAGGAGATCCTGAGGTCGAATACCGGTTCGGGCATAAATGTACTTTCTCTCTCTCTCTCTTGTCTTAGTCATTTTCTTGTATGAATGGGTTGTGAATGGTTGTCTACCTTATATAAACGTTTACCTATGGCATGTGTGTACTGAGAAATTTGGATTCCACACCAAATTACGGTTCAGGTGGAAAAGTGGAGCAGCGCAATCCAAACTACAAGCCTAGTTTTAACAAGACAACAACCATTTAACAAAAAGGATATTTTCTTGAAAATTGCATTTTCAAAATACATAGATTGAAATATTTCTCCTTTTTTTATGTGTTTTTGATTGTGACTTTAACATTATTGATGTATATTTTTTGTTTGAAATTTGATTCAACATCTTATATTTAATATAATCGTCATTACATGATGTATAAATATTTTATTAGAAATGCTATATAATATTAGGTTGGGAAAAAAGAAATCTATTATTTTTACGTGAACTTTATGTAACTTCTTTTGGATTCGCTTTGTAAAAAGGTTTAAAACAGCTTTCATGTAGATTTTTAGGTCTTGCGCGTTACGACTGCTGACATGCGGTTAACTTCGATCATTTTTGATATTTTATAGACATTTTCAACGATGCCGTATCCACATGCGAGGTGCATCTCTAACATCAAAAATACCCGAACGGAATCGACGAAACAAAAATTGTACGTAACTGGTTGTTACAGTCTTATATAGGACGATAAACACCTTTCACAATTTTAGCCACCCGGCTATCTTTTTCGCCGTTACAAGAGAAAAACGAAAATGTATCGAATTTTCTGTTTGTTGTCTTCCATTTTTAAAACCTTGTACTCGTAACTGAATTAATCAAACAAAAAACCACAAGAGGATATTTTAGTGTCAAATGTCACCTTTCCCACGAGCATAAATCTGAAATTGTTTGATAGATTCCTCACGAGATATCGATCCCTACAGACGTCTACCGAAAAAATAATGGATTACTTTTTGCCCAACCTAATATATTGTAAGCGCTATGAAGGATGCTAATAATACTTTTATAATTCAACAAGGTGCTTTTTTGTTTTGATGAATCACTGAAAATAACTTTATTTCAATCGTAATTTGATAATTTGATTAAATTCCGCTTATCTATTTTGATTTTAGTTTCGGTAAACTTTATTGATGCAATTCAAATTACGAAAGGGGTTTGCAAATTAAAACTTTAGTTTATAAAATGCGTATTTTGAAATGATAAACTATTTATTTTAAAAAATACGTTTAATAAGTATAAAACATTCTAAAAATAACTTAAGTGGCTTTGGGGTCTTGTATTGATTGACTATTAATCAATTTTATGTTTTTTGATTATATTCAGTAATTTTATATTGGTAAGAAGTATGGATTTTCTGCAATGACTGAAGACTAATGTAACAGTCAAATCATTACGCCCCAAAATCATACCTTATTATATGATCAACACCCCTAGATGAAACTGGCCATGTTGGTACTTCATTTAAATTGATTTACTGCGAAATTTTTCAATCTTTTTCTTTTGATCTGTATAATTATTTAAATGACTCAAATTTTAAAATTCATTTTGTATGCTGATTTTATTTTCAATCTTGTTGCTATATTTAAATAACCTTTATCTAATTGTTGTATTGTATTCATATTTTTTTTAAATATTAAATGATATTAAAAAATGTTTGAATATTCCAAATAATAAGCAATCTCTCTTTCGAATATTTATTTTGTGTTTATTCTATAAAATGTTTTTGCGCTTAATGTATTACTATGCTTATAATTTTTAATTTTCAAATGTATTTATTTATTTTTCATTTTGATTTTTCTAACTAAGCCATATATATATATATATATATATAATGTAGAGAAGGTAATTTAATTAGAGTTTAATACAACCTAGGAAACTAAAATAATAAATGTACTTTGTTACATTTCTCTTTTATTATATTTTATCTTATAAATGTATTTCCTTCTAATTTTTTTACATATTGCTAATCAGAAGATGCATTTTATTTCGCTTGAATGCTTCATTATTAATGTATGGTAATTACTTAAATAAAGAAATAATTAGCAATTTCTTAGACATTTGAAAAAATCATATACTGAAAAATCGAACAAGCAAACATAGTTAAAATGTTTGTTTTTTTCTTATGCTTACTGGTTATAATATATGGAGCGGTATATCGTTAATTTAATTTAGGAGTGATCAATTGATTAGAAAAATAATTCACTCAAAAAGTTGTGTCCAGTTATTTCTGCCTTTTTGACTTCTGAAGGAATGCTAGAATTATATCTAGTGCCATTACTTTATTTAATATGAATAAATATTCATAAAATGATTGTGAAAATGTGAAAAAAATGATTCCTAGTTTTTTAATATTTTTTGTATTTCTGATTTACTAAAAACACTGCAAAAAGAGATTATAAATGGAAACTTTTATGATTAATGTCTCCAAGAATTAAGTCTTAACAAAGAAAAAGGAATTTTTAAGAGTGTTTCTTATTTTTCAAAGATGTTGCATGAATAACAAAATAAGCTACAGCAATAATTGTATTGATATGAAAACAAAATATTTCTCATACTTATTCACATAACAAATTATGTGAAATATTTTGTTTTGATATTAGAATAACAAATTATTTTAAACAACATAACGAATTATTTCACTTAATATTTTCTGAAGGTAGATAAAAAAAATTAGGTATCAGGATAATTTTCTTACACACCTTTTATAATAAAATATTTTAATTGGTTTTTATATTTTAGTACTAAAATTATTTTTTATGCTAATTTTTTCATTAATTTAATCCTGCATTAAATTAATATAAAAAAATTTCTCCATTAATAATTATTATTATATTCCATTACTAATACTAAAATTTATTATTAATTCAGGGAAATTTCTGTAAATAATACTTCTAAAAAATAATTTTTAGGAAAAATTTGAAGGAGCAAAATGGGAGAAAAATAAGCTAATGCTTGAAATTAAAACAAAAAGTGTAATTAGGATCTTAAATTTGTATGATCAAACCCAATTTTTTATTTTAACAAAAACAATTTCTTGAAATCTAAAAACATCTACGAAGAACAGTTAAACTCTTATGATAAGTTTCATAATAAGAAAACTTTGATTATATGGAAATTGTATTTTCTTAGATTGTTGGCAATTTGTTTGTAAGATAAACAAATTCATTCAATTTAGAAAATATTTAATCAAGATTCAAAATTTTAACAAATATGATTCATTTAATGCCAACTTTATTTTTAATAAAATATTTCTCTCCACTCTGTTTAAAAAATACCTTGGAAGAATTCAAATGGAAATTTCATCTGTGATTATAATATGTAAGTATTTACTCCGAATCTGATAAACTTTGTATAAATGACATATTTTTTTTATTTGAGAACACTTTTATATTAAAGTTATCCCTAAAATTTAAATTAAGTCAATTTACATTTAAATGGATAGTCGAAGAATTTATTAATTAAAAATATGCAAATGGAAGATGATATAATTTAATATAAATGGCTTTGTGTAATGTATATATAATATTTCCTCTTCTTTGAAAATAATTTTTAACAGAAAAGTAAATTCATTATATTTTGGTAAAATAATATTAGAATTCAATAGAAACTTAAATTAGGTATTTGCCTTAAACAATAAAAAGATTGCCAAGTAAAAATTTTTTTGAGGAAAGAGAATTTTAGCTGTTCCAGAATACGATTGGATTTTCAATTTTCATGTTAATTACTTTGCATGATTTTGAGAGATAAATAGATTCAACGTCATAGTATTTTATAATGTAATTTCATTAATTTATATTTAAATAACAATAAAATAAAATCAATAAAATTGCATTATAAAATGACACGACACGAATCAATTCATTTGTTAACAATTGAATTTAATATTTTCAGTAATTTAATTTTAGAATTAAAAATCATATTTTCATATTTAATATTTAAAACAGAAGCGATTCAATTTAAAAAAAATCAAAAATTTAATAACAGTATCTTCTATTATAAAAGTAGCGCATATTATAATAAAATTATAGCATTAATATAAATATGTATTTCTGTTATAATAGAAACGCATATTTATTGAAAAATTTCATTTTAAATTATCATTATTACATATATATCTTCTTTAGAAATGGCAAAGCTATCTTGAGTGAAATACTTAATGAAATATTTCGAGACGATATTAAAAAATTCCTCTAGCAATGATTTCTATGAAATAAATATAAAATATAGGTATGCAAAAAGAGTAACATTTATGAAACTTATATCAGAGGAAACGCTACCGATATATTGCATTTTTGTTACTTTGATTAGTAAATTAAAAAAAATTAAGATACTTAATTTTAATTGTATAAAATAAATCAATATTAATAAAATAAAATATATTACCATAAACTAAAGAAGGGAGAGAAATAAGTAAATATATTAAGATTATCCATAAATAACAAGTATTTTTTAAAAATAGAAATTATTTTTATTCTAAAATTACTATCTTTTTCATATCATTGATAATTTTAGAATCTGATACGCCATGCGAAAAGTAAAACTACTTAAAAAGGAATTATTATAAAGAGAAACATAAAATTGAAATTATTTCTCTCTGAAGTTATTATCTATAATCTTCTTTATATCGATAATTTTATAGTTTAATTCAGTAAAGAATTAAACTTTAAAACTATCGAAAAAATTATGTAAAAGAAGCAATTATTAAATTCCTTTTTTTTCCTTTACCAAAGCTTAAATTGTAGCCAGTTATGATTTTAGGGTTATTTATTTTAAGATTTAATATTTGTGCCAATAAGTAAATGAAGCATTCAAAGTGAAATAAATGAGATTTATATGGATAACTTTTTATTAAACATTAATACAAATATAGACCAATGAAAAGAATGCTGTAAACTATAGAGTAAAAAAAATGTTGCTAAAATAAAAATATAGGAATAATGTATGAAATGAAGAGAGCATCAGTCTCACAGTTACAAGGTTGTGGGTTTGATTCCGCGTTGACTAAAGACCATCGTATCACTAATAGTAACTGGAGCACGTAATATATGTAGTGGTTGCAATGTCCACCATGTTCACATTCCAAATTAATACCTCTGGGGACGGTAGAAGACAAGTCTTGGGCCTTCCTTGGCTTCCTATCTCTAAATTTGAAGACCCAGATGGTGCTGCCATCTATGAGCCAAGTTGTACTTCTATCTTTTTGAGAGAGTGTTCTGTTCAAAAACTGAAGGCTCTCTTTCTGTCATCATTCATCCAGTTTCAGACAGGCGGGCTTGGCTCAGCCAAGTGTCATAAGTAACAACAACAACAATGAAGAAAAATATTTACGCTATGAAATTATCCAGAAGCAGAGATAATTGTTTGAAATATGTTAACATTCCAATGAATGCGGCTACTGGAAAAATAATTATTTATAGATTTTTACTAATTATCATTTTACCTTTTAAGACCAAAACATAATTAATTAAAATTTGGAGAGTTAAAAGTAACATAGTGATTAATTACTATTTTTAAAACTGAAACAAATCAATTCTATCCTTGCAGAAATTATCTTATTTGAATAATTAACAAAATATTAAATAACAAAATAAGAGTTTTAATGAATATTTTTGTTTTTTTCAAATAAAGTCGGAGAAAGAAATTATTAATATATAAAGTACATATTAAGTAATAAAGTACATAAGCTAATAAAGTACATATTAAGTCTCACTAACAATAATTTACCAAAATATTCTTATTGAAATAAAATATTAAAGTATTACGTAAAATTGTATGGTTATAAGTAATAAGATTCGAAGTAAATTTTCAAAATTTAAGAAAAATTATATAACTATTTTGAAAATTTTATATTAAAAATAATATAGTAAATATTATGAATTAAGAAAGTAATTTAATCATTAAATAATTAAAAAATTGGTTGAATCACATATTTGTATTATATATGTTTATGGTATCCATTATTTAATAATGAGATACTTTAATAAAGTTTATGACTAACAAACATGCCATTAAAATTTAGTTAAATCATTAGCCGTGAATCCTTATTCTACACTGAGTAATTAGTGTTGAATCCTTATTTAGTACCGCATATTAAACACAAGTCCTTTTCTCAAAGTTAACACAAAATTTTCCTTTATGTCATAGCTAAGTATTTAAGACTGTTTTTAGTATAGATAGCTTATACTTTTTAAGACAAGAGGAAAACTAATTTATAAAACAAAAAGTATTTTATTTTATTAAATGCTGATATAATTAATTTTATTTATTAATTATCTAATTAGTTTTTAAAGAGAATCCTATTTATTATGAATAGAAATGATTTTATTTATAATAAATAATAACACTAAAATAATTTTATTTATGATAAAACAAAAAATATTTTCTCCCTAAAATTTGAAAATATAGTTGAATTAAATTTGTTTTATTGATATATCTTTTAAATAGTTTTATTATTTGTTCACATATAAATAAAATACCTTCTGAAAAATCATGTATAATATAAAATATTATTCTAAGTTTATTTTGGGCAAAACAATTTTAATGTAATAAATTACATTGAATCGGCAGTTAACAATTGAATAAGTTATTTAGTTTAATTTTAAAAAAAAGTTGCTGGATAATGAAAATAAGCTTATTATGAAAAACATTATTACTTTAATGTTCAATCAAGGGATCACGTTATCCCAGTAGAAAAAGTCATTGCTTCTGGTCTATAGTGATTTCGATAAACAAATTATTACTTTTCGAGAACTTATGCAGTTTAAAATTCCCTAAGATTCAAATGTCTACTTTTGAAACTTAGCATGAACTTTAGAATTACGAACTAAATGTTTGCGCTTAGAGAATTTTTCATTCGTATAAATAAGCAGTCTTTTGAATTTAGATCTTTGGACTTTTGAGATCTTGTTAATCTACTTAACTTTGAATGTACTTAATATATAATGTTATAAATATTAGTTTGGAGAAAAAGAAATCCATTATTTTTACTTGAACTTTTTGTAACTTCTTTCAGATTCGCTTTGTTGCTACGACTGCTGACATGCTGTCAAGTTTGATAATTTTTGATATTTTATAGACATTCTCGACGATGTTGTATCCATGCGAGGTGCATCTTTAGCATCTAAATACCCGAACGGAATCGACGAAACCAAAATTGTTGTTACAGTCATATATAGGACGATAAATACCTTTCACAATTTTAGCCACCTGGCTAGCATTTTCGCCATTATAAAAGAAAAATTAAAATGTACCGAATTTTCTGTTTGTTGTCTTCTATTTTTAAAACATTGTACTCATAACTAAATTAATCAAACAAAAAACCTCAAGAGAATATTTTAGTGTCAAATATCACCTTTCCAATGAGCATAAATTTGAAATTGCTTGATAGATACCTCACGAGGTAGCGATCACTACAGACGTCTACCGAAAAAATAATGGCTAACTTTTTCTCCAACCTAATATAATTTTCACTCGTGAATATAATTATATTATTAATTATTTGTACTTCCTATTTATAATTCATTACAACCGAAATATTTGTTTTTATGTTAAATAAATATTTAAATTTAAGTCAAGAAAAATTTGAAAACACTTAGTGGTTTTATTATTTGGAAAGAATATAATTGATAAATCATTAATTAACTTTTTTGAAAAATAAATAAATGCATATCAAATAAATTATTAAAATAAGTAAAATAATTGAAAGAGAATATTTGCTGATCAAATTATTTTTAACATTGAAAATAAATGGAAAATCTTATAAAAAATCCCATGGAAAATCTTATAAATATTATACGAGGGTTACTCAGAAACTCTCATATTAAGAGTTGATAAGAAGTAATAAAGAGGATAAAATTAATGAGTATAATTAAAATATGACTTGTTTTTATCCTAGCAGATGACTTTTTAATGGCTAATTGCAAGTAGTTTTACATAAAATGAGTTTAAGCCAGAAAAATAGAGTTCTAAATAGGATATTACCTTTCTAGGATTTCAATGATTTTAGAAGATTTTATAATAAAATTATATAAATCAAGAAGAAAAAAAGTTCAGCGACTACAATTAGCATTATCAAATAAAAATCTATCTTGCGATGCCATATTAAGGTAGCTTGCAGAATTTCACAGAGATCTTTTGTGGATAAAGAATATATAAAAATTGGACATGGCGTCTACCATAATATCTTCCATATAGAAAATGTAATTCGATGATAGTTCTTACAGCCCACTAAAAGTTGTAGAACGAATTTAACATTGGAACTGATACCAAACACAAAATCATTTATAATTATGAAAAAATAATTGCAAAATTGGATAAAAAATAACTTAAAAAAGAAGCAGGTATCAGTAAAGAACCTGTTAAGTTACTAGTAACTGTTGCATTATTTTTAAAAATGTTATTGATGAAAATAAAGTGGGACATTCATACCAGTGAAGATTGCAAAATATGAGTTTTTGAAGATGCCATAATCCCACAAAGTGTGAATACAATGTGTTTTGAAAAATATTAGAACTGTTTTATTTTCAAAATTAAGATCTGAAAAATCAAGATTCTTCACTTGTTTCCGAAAACTTCGGAGTAATGACTCCGAAGTTTTCGGGATTTCAAAGTGCTAGGTTAAATATTTACATAAGTTTTTTCATTATAGTACAAAACTTTTAGGCATCGTTTTCGAACACACTTTTTGCAAGATTAAATTGTTATGTTAAAAATTGCTATACATATTATTTGTCAATTCTTACAAATTAAAAATTTTGTAAGTACAGTTGTGCAATTAATTGCTGTTTTCTGATTGTTGAGCAACAATAATTAACCTAAAGCCAGATCGATTCCGATTACCAATATTTTTAATACTTTCACATTTTTTCATTGATCGATACGTTAGTAATTTTCATCACTATCCCTTATATTTGATAGTTGCTCAAAAACTCGAGTACATGATAATTATGTATTGCATATAATTTTTTAATAAAAAATAAAATTGAGTTTGACTTTTTTTAAACTTTTTGATGAGGATTCATGGTTTTATTAGGATTAGGAAAATGAAATAACAGTTCTTATACAATCAATTATTGTCATTTTTCTTGAAAATGAAGTCATAGCCACACAAGTTTACGAATTTACCGGCACTTGAGATATATTTTTAGAAAAAAGAAAACATGAAACTTCTAAAATTTCATTAGTTGACCTATAATCCATGTTTACTTCTTGATAAAAATAAGTCTTGTTATTTCATAGCTGTAGTATATTCTAAATGTAGCTATCGTATAATTATGGCAAGAATGGCAGAAATTGAAGAAATTTTTGAAATATTTTCTTGTTTATTTTGTTTTTATATCGAGTTTCTCATTAGAGAATCTTTGATTTAAGATAAAATAATTTAAAATAAGCTTTGGGCAGGTGAATGGAATAATATGAGTATTGGAAACGTAACAAGATATCAGTGTTTCAAAATTAATCATAGACAGTTTTAAGAAGGGATGATATGAGTATAGTAATAACAATAGAAAACTTTATTAGGAGGCTCGGAAGTATAAATTATCAATATATAAACTGAAGGCACAATTATTTACAAAAAAGCAATTCTACCATTAGTTGCTAGATTGGTTACTGCTACCACAATGGTAGTTCATCAAGTTCTAAGTGAACTTGAACGTGTTGCTATAATCTGCGCATGAAGGATGGGTCATAGTATCTCCGAGGTAGCGATGAAGTTTGGATTTTCATGTAAGACAATTTAACTAGTGTACATTAAATATTGGAACTCTTGTGAAATATCATCATATCTCCGATATCGTTATGATCAGAAAAAGATCGCGCAAGAACGGGACTTACGACGATTAATGAGAATCATTAAATATGATGGACTTGCAATTCTTCTACAAATTGCTGAAAATATCAATACGGAGCCATCAATAAGTGTCAGCGAGCTAACCATTTAACGAAACATTATCGATATGGGCTTTCGGAGCTCACTCATGTATTTTTGATGACTGCACCGCACAAAGCTTTAATCCTCATCTGGGCTTGTCAACACTGACATGTGGTTATTGATAACTGGAAACACATTGACTGGTCTGATGAGCCTCGTTTCCAACTATATCAAGCAGAGAGACGGGTATGGAGACAATCTCATGAATCCATGGACTCTACAGGTCAACAGGGAAATGTTCAAGCTGGTAATGTTCTTTTGATAGTATAAGGAACATGCAATTGACGTGGTATGAGACCCCTGATACGTCTAGATACGACTCAGAAAGGTGACAAGTACGTAAGCATTCTGTATGATTATTGCGCCCTTTCATGTCCATTGTGTATTTCGACAAACATGGGGAATTCCAGCAGGACAATGCGACACTCCACACGTCATGAATTGGTTGCAAAGTGGCTCCAACAACACTCTTTTTACTTTAGACACTTCCAATGGCTACCTAAGCATGAACCTTTCCTAAACATGAAGATTATTGATCATATCTGGAATGCGTAGCAACGTGCTGTTCAGAAGAGATCTTCACCTTTTTTAATCCTATGGATTTATGGACAGCCCTACAGGATTCATAGTATCAATTAATTTCATCATTACTTCAGAGATTAGTCAAGTTCATGCCACGTCGTGTTGCGGCTCTTCTGCATACTCTTGGGAACCCTAAACAATATTAGGCAAGTGTATCAGTTCTTTTATCTCTTCAGAGTACATTTTAATTTTAACATAACATATTAGATCTTAAGCATGTGACTGTTGATAGTATTTGTTTTCAATTTAGAAATTTCTGCAATAGAGTTTTACACATCTCTTTAAAAATGTGCTACAGTTATATTTATTGTACTGATAAATACAAATAATATGAAAATATTTTATTTCTAAAATAGTTAATTCCAATAAAATTATTTTGCATACGAGAATTTTATAAAAGAATTACTGCAACTTGGGAATAATATTTTGTTTTTACTTTACTTAAATTCTATGAAATTTAAAATTTTAAAGAAAATGGTATTCAAAGTACCAATAAAGTTTATGAAGATTTTAATTATGAAAGCTCTTATCAAAATATTTTTCCATTTTGCATGAAGATATGTTTTGTATTTAATCTTTATACATGCAACATGAATTGTGAAATTTCTAAATTATTCAAAACATTGAAGTTTTAAATTATATTCTATATAAAAATATTTTTTGATAAGACTAGAAAAGGGACTAGTTAATTGTTTAGATGTTCTATTCACTATTTTTGATTTAAAAGCTTAAATTAAATGAAGGAATTAATTATAATATATTTTATAAAGCATTATGTAAAATTTGCATATTTCCAGTCAGTTTCGTAGATAAGTAGGTTTAAATATTATCTCATTTCTTCATCAGTTCTATGATTTATGAACTTATTTTTATCTGATGTTTGTTTAAGTATGTTCAAAGGTATTAAAAAAGAGAGTACTAGTAATATTATATTAGTTATGTCTCTGTCACTTGCATGCATAAGTTATGTTTGCCTAAAAGTTTTCAATTTTTAAATTTATTTTAAAAAGCAACTTATTTTGAAATACTGAAGTCAAATTTTACATTAGAGTTATATTTTCATATCTAATTATCAGTATTATTTTAAAGTTATAACTTTTTAGAGGAATAGAAAATTATAGAAGTTATATATTTCTAGAAGTTATATATTTCTGAATTTATTAATATTAAAAATATTATTTGATTATTCAAGAAGTAACTTTAAGGAAACTATTTTTATTTCGGATGCATTTCTCACAAGAAGTTAAAAAAGATTCAAATCTTGAAACTAATTTAATCATGATGAGAAATATTCAATAATTTTCCCACTTCTAATATTTTCATTATATATAACTTATTATATTTTATTCACTGTAAATGCTTAACTTATTTCAAGTATATTATATTGTAAATATGAGATATACCTTGACAAATGATTTGTGTTATTATTAACGTGATCTTATTAAAGAGAATTCCAATTAATTTAAAATAGAAAATATTTTAAGCACGAGTGCATGTATGCCTATTTAATGAATTATTAAATACTGCCTATTATTGTAAAATTTATGCTAACACATTTTAAAATTATTACTTACTATTTAAAATTGTGAACTCTAATTCTTCTTATACGGTACTTTAGCCTTCTGTACTTGAGCTAAATACTGACATTATTTTCTTTATTTTGAATTGTAAAGATATTATAATTTTAAAGATAATTTTGAAAGTTACACTAAAAATGTTTTAGAAAAAGAAATACATTATTATCTTTTTTCTAATAGAACCCAATTTATAACCTAATTAAATCCTAAGTAAAATAAATCGTTTGAATGTAATGGTTAAGATAAATATTAAATAATAAAAATACTAATAATTATTTATCATCACATATTCCTTTATTTAATTAATGAATAAAACAAAAACAATGTTCTTTATTTATCAAATTTTCCTAAATATGTAAATTTTGATAAATATTGTTTGGAAGCTTTATGATTTGTTATGTGGAAATTTTATGAATGAGAGTTAAAAATATCAATAACAAGTTATATATATATATATTCCCCTTTTTCTTTTGAAAATATCAATTGCTTTTATTAATTATTATAGTGTCATTCATAAACATGAATTAATTATTAATGGTTTTACCAATTCAACATTTATAACCAAATAATGTTGAAATTAACATATTCAACATTAATTGGTTACTAATGTTGAATATGTTATGTGGTGTTATGAATTTACATGATAAAGCAGTCTTAAATTTATCACTAAATTTTATTTTGAATAACGTTGTTGACTTAAAAGTATTACGAAAATTATTTGGGTAGAATTTAATCCAATTAATTGTTTACTTGGAATAAATAGGGATTTTTTTCATAAACTACATAGAAATAAATTTAGTCTAATTTATATAAAACACTACGATACATAAATAAAATATTGTATGCTATTATGAATGCATTGTTTTTAAAGAGAAATCTCTAATGAAATTTAACAAATTTGTTTTAAGAAGAATAGAACAGCATTTCCCTTGTGAATTTATCAAATTAAAAAGAAAACAAATATTAATTAGTTCTTGAAATAAATGTCACGTTCCTATAGTTTTCAACTCAATATTTATAAAATAATTTCTAAACAACTATGATTTAGAAGAATTTTTTAATAAGACATATTAAAAAAATATATTATAATAAGATTATTAATAAGCAGATTTAACTTTAATGCCAATAAAAAATGATTATAATTACTTGTAATCCAAGGGGAATTTACAGAAGCAGATTTCTATAAAATAAAAGTGTTTATTTAGCTTATAAATTAAGAAAAAATGTCAACATTTATTACTGCTTTTTTTCCAGATTTGTTCAGATTTATTTCAGTTCAATTTACTATGCAATTGCTTTTATAATAAAGCAGGCATGAGATTATTTTAAAATGACACTCTGAATATTTTAAATTATATTTTTATTAAAATATACTCATTTTAAAATGGACATTTTAAATTGAATGTTCCTTTAAGTTATCTTTTCGCTTAATAATTTTTTATTTAATTATTCCCCATCTTTCTGCGACTATAAAGTAAGGATTCTGAAAATTGTTGACATCTTATTAGTATGTTTTAAATTTTTTGACAATTGTCAAATATGAAAATTTGAAAAGATTTGAACTAATTTTTATGTTTCATGTCATACGAATTTAGAAGTATATTTTTTAATTTGATGACTAAAAACACTTTAGATATTCAGACATTTTACTGGTGAACATTTTTTATATGGTTTAATTCAACGTGGGTGTGAAAAATGTAATGTGAAACATAAATGATGAATTTATGGATATTTTGTACTCACATATAAAAATCAAGGAGGACTGTGATTTCTTTAAATTTCGATTTAAAAGATTATTTTCTCATACATTAAAATTTAAAAAGTAAATAACAGATTTTTTAAAAATAAAAATGAGATTTTATGATTCTTACGGGAAATGAAATTTTTTACCAAGTGTTAGCAGTGTTCCAAACATATTTTGCAAAATTGGATTACAATATATTAAAAATAACACTATGATTTATAATGTAAAAATATTTTAGTGATTTCCTTAAATAGTTTTTTCTGTTAAATAAAATAATCAGAATTTTTTTAAAGAGATTTTGCATAAAACGTTCAGTTCAAATAATTCTGCCTAATATAATAAATTTGTATCTTTGTTTTTGAAATTATATATTTGAATTAAAGTGCTTATAAATGCTTTTCCAATCAAATTTTCCCATCAAATGTCCTCAAATTGTAAACATCATTAAGAAGAATCTGATAACAGCGAAAGAAAAAATAAATTGCAATTATATTTTAAAAGCGAAACACAACGAGACAAACCATTTAAAATCTAGAATTCCCCTTTTGTGAAAAATAACAATCAAATATAATTAATATTAATATATATCTACTGTTCCATGAAAAATTTTAAAGTAATTAATTATTATTCTTAGAAATTGTTAGAAGATAAAACGTACGCATTTAAAAATTAGAACGTTTGCATTAATTTAAGTATATAATAAAGAAAAGAAGCAATAGAACAATTTTTGATTTCTAAGCAATGTCCTAAAGTTGAGTAATTAAGAATATAAATAAAAAACTCTTAATTATTGAATTTTATCTGAAATTTAATCATAATCTAGCAATAATATTTTCTGATTAATAAATTTATTATAGTACCAATTTTAAATAATACAATTAACCAAGCACATCTACTAAACTCAATTCTTGAAATATTTACTTTATTTTCTTTTTATCTTCATGTTAACAAGTCTTTGTGTCATCACTTCTGCCGAGGAATATAAAAAATTATTCTCATTTGCATTTTCCCACGTTCAAATATCTATAGCTTGTTCGGAAAGTTATTTCGCTTTATATGAAAATGTAAAACGTATAGCGAATAAATATTTTATTGAATTGTATATTGTCAATTCTAGTCTAATATCATTTACCATCTTTCGTTTCTTAGCATGATTTCATATTCATAAAATTATTGGTTTTCACTGGCAAAAAAATGAATCAGGTGAGAAAAACGAAATGACTTGGAAAACAACCCAATACAATCTATCAGTCAAAATTCGCATTTTAGCTATAAATTAAGTTGTTCCAATTAAAAAATAAACTTGTTTCAAAATAATGTACAAATGTACTCCTAGAATTAATTTTATTTCTGAGATCTGTAACATTAAATTAAACACGTAGGCTAAAGAGAGTATAAAATTTAGTGTATATGTTCCTTGAATTTATGAAAGCTAAACTATGCTGTTGAAAATTTGTTAGCTCATTTAAAAACAATGAGATGGAATAAGAAGATCTATGTGTGTGATAAGATATATAAGAAATTTATTTCTTTATATTTTCTTGGTATTGCTGTGGTATTTAATCTAAAAATTCTTGTTTTAAAATAAGAATTTTCTTTTAACTTTAAACTAAACAATGAGAAAAACTAATTCAACTTTAGAAAATTATATAGATTTTTTTTTATCATATTTATAATGAAATGGCACTTAAATTACCATCAGACTGCAATCGAATCCGGTAGAATTTCACTTTTATTTACAATTGATTAAACTTTAAAGAGATGTGCAAAATTACCTTAGCATGTCTTCGAAGCTGATTTTTATTTAATTAATTTAGTAATTTTAAATTTATTAGCAAATAATATTTACTCTGGTTTAACTGAAGAAACTAACTTGGTACTAACTGAAGAAACTCTTCTAATATAACATCCTAATGGAACATACACCAATACTTAGGTAAATCATTTATATATATATATATATATATATATATATATATATATATATATAGAGAGAGAGAGAGAGAGAGAGAGAGAGAGAGAGAGAGAAATAGTGGATAATGTCACTGTGAAAAAAGTTTTAACTAATAATGTAGAATATAATCAATTGTAATAATAGATCACAGAAAAATGAAATAGAAGAAATTTATTATAAAAAATGCTTTTGCAATTAAGTAAAGAAAATACGATTAAGTAACTCGAATTTATATAAAAAAATAACAAGCACACTTTGCTCTTAAAATAAATTTCACTTTATTTTATTAATGTACAAAAATATTGCAAACCATTACTAGAGATCCAAAAGTCATATCAATGTTAAAAATTGTACTTTTTAAAAACATGTCTTCTAATATGAAGTTTCCTCAAACAAAAATAAATTACATTTGTTTAAATTTCCCAGAGGAAAATATTTATTCCCAACTAATGGTTTTGAAACATTTACAAAAATACAAGTGGCTTAGGAGTTTTCTTCAGTTATTATTCTTCTAATGCAAGGTTATCTTTAAAATATGAATTTAACACCAGATTAAATCCTCTTAAAAAATAACACAGAATTTGAGAATTGCGAAAAATCATTCGAAATAAAGAAACTGTATTTTACAGTTGTTGGAAATAAATTGTTTTAAGCTAAATGTACTCTGAGTGATTTATTTTATTTATAATAATTACATTTTTATAAATATTTTGTAAAATTAATTTGCATAATATATATAAAAATTCCATAATTATAAATAAAAAAAGTTTATCTGGGATTACACTTTACTTTTAAATGTAATATGTTCTTCATTTCCTAATATGTAGTTGACAATTTTGAAATAGATTGTATTTTAATCAATAGAAAAATATACAATATATGATTGTGAATAATTGTTATCTAATTACTAACAATATAATCTCATCTACAGCACATATTTTCTTTTATTTTGTTTACAAAATATTTTTGATTAATAAAGTTACAATTTTATTGGTATTTATGCAAATTAATATATGGATTATGATGTACACAGCATTTATAACGAAAACATTCTTGACAACTAATTAAGAAGCTGAAAAATATTTTTAAGTATGTATATCAAAAATGTTTTTTGTATGAGGTTATTAATACTCTTTAATTCAGTATAAATTTTTTAAATTTTGTGAAAAGTAAACTGAACAAAAGTCCTTTAAAATACAAGAAACATTTACAGAATATCTTTTCAAACTTTGAATAATATATTAAGCTTTTTAGTACAAAATTTAACTCATTTATATGTACGTTAAAAATGTTAGAAGAAAAAATTAAAGAGCATAAATGAGAATTTATTTTTTTTAAATAACATATTATAATAAAAAATTGAATGCAAACTATTTACTACTATCATTTATTAGATAAATGTTCTAAAATTTATTTATATATTCAGTTCTATAAATTACTCTACGTAATAATTATTAATACTAAATACTTTCACAGAATAAATTTACTATTAATTTGAAAGAAGCAAATAGTATTACTATATATTTATTGAATTTCTCAGAAAATTCAATAGAAAGAATAAGAAATTAGTATTTATTGGTTTAGCCCAGTTATATCCATTCTTTTTAATGGCGTTCTTGTCGTAAAAGTTGTCTACACTTGAACGATCTCAATCAAGCAGCCGAAGCAATCTTTTTTTTTATGCACTCAGCTTTTATATCTTCGTCAGAGGGACAAGAAAAGAGCGTGGATCTTGTTTAAGCTGAATGTGATGTGCGATACAGACGCTTACTATCTCAACTATTCTGGTTGTTTTGCAACTTCTTGTTTGGTTTTCCTTTTTTTTACAGGAAGTATCTGAGTTGAATGATAAGAGAGAAGCACCTGTTTTTTCATTCAAAATTACTTTGTTATAAACTCGTCTTTTTATTTAATATATATTAAATATCTTTAAGAAAATCTCAATTGTCTTTGTACTTCAATAAAAATGCATTGTTTTTAAATTTTAACTATTAATTAAATATAAAATTTTATAAATTATCTTCAATAGGAGATTAAGAATTTTATCTGCTTATTTCAAAAGTTGAGAACAAAATGAAAATTGTGTAATTTTTCATTTTATTAATTTTGGAATGTTTAGATTATGGTTTAATATTAGATGGCCTTATTTAATAATAAACCATAATACATTGCACAAAAGGTTATTTATTTTTGCATATCATAAGTATAAAAGTAAAAGCAACGAGAAACAATAAATGTCAAAGATAAAAATTTTATTTGATTTTGATGATTGTTATTAAAAATAAACTTATAATATTTTAATGCGAATAGCTACATATTATTATATTAATTCTATAATGAATTTATAATCTAATATAGCATATAATTGTTACTAATATAATAAATAATTATAAATATTCTCTCTCGCTATCTAAATTAAAACATAATAATGGAACAGATTTTTAGCCATAAGGG
>JAPDSC010048849.1:109054-126971 GCA_026290005.1 Latrodectus geometricus
AAAAAGCAAAATTTATTCAAAATATTCCTCTAAATAACTATTATTTAGAGGAATATTTTGAATAAATTTTAGAATAAAAATCAGAAACTTTGATGAAAATTAATATAAAATATTTTGGAAAATTAAAATAATATCAATATCACTTAAAAAATCAGATTTACAAAAAATCATGTTGAATGTAATAGAATCCAAAAGTATCGTTTCAGTTAAAATCAAAAATAAACTGTAATTAAAAATGTATTTTAAAATATTCAGTTAAATATAAATAAATATATTATCTATAGAAAAACAACATTATGTTAATTATTTTATACTTCAACAGTAAAAAATCTGTTTTCAATATATTTGATGTATTTTAATGGCTTATTCATATTAAATAATTCGAAATGATTGGATTTGTAAAAATTATAATTTAATTAAGTTCATTCATCTGTAAATGCAATAAATGAATTATTTCAGTTGAAAGTTTTGTATAAATAATGAGGAAAAAAAATAGAAAACAATCTCTTCAAACACACACGCTTATCGGAAGATGGTATTGTTCCGTTTTTAGGAAAATGAAAATTTGCAATATATATGTCATTTTAATTTATAAAAGATCTCCACTAGAATTGTTTTAAGAAATAAAAAATACAAACATGAATATCCAGTGTACATGTACTTATTAAACTATTCTAAATTATGTGAAGATTCATCATTGTTTAGTTGTTTATTTGCTGATTCTAGTTTCTAACATTCAATTATATATTGCCTCTGCTTATAAAATCTAAGCACCTTTAATATAATTAAATAATATATATATATATATATATATATATATATATATATATATATATAATACAAGATCCAGTTATGTTATAAATTTAAATAAATTTCAAAATTTTAAAGCATTTTTATAAGTTCCAGTTTCAAAGCTCAGTACTGAGCAAATTTAATTGTTGATTAAAAAATCACAAATTATCAATAAATTATGGAAACGTGAAATTGAACTTTTAATAGGTTTTTAATATTATTTTTCAATAAATGGCTTATATGAAGTATTTATACAGAAAATATGTTATTATAGAAAAACCTTTTGAAAATTATCAAAGATTAAAATTATGTGATAAATAAAAAAGAAAAATCTCATTTTATTATAAATTGGTTCATTATGAAAATATTCAATATGAGAAGAGAAAATATTTTTATCTACTTGAATAATATTCATGAAAAAATAAAAAAGATACTGATAAAAGTAGCTTACAAATGTTTATTTTTGGTTTCTGAGCTGATTTACATTTGTTTTTCTTAAAGCTATGCTATTCATCTAAATAAAGAAATTAACATTAACTCTAGAAAAAAAAATTACACTCTTTCTGTTTGTTCTGCAAAATATTGCAAAATAACATAGTTTAATTTTTTATTCTTTTTAGAAAACCTGCTCTTTTTTAACTGTAACTTTATATGTTAGTAAGTTCTTTTATGTTAAAAGAGAAAATATCTTTTAAAAGATTATTTTTGTGAAAAACATTCCATTGGACAAAGAAAATAATTGTCGACGGAACATTTTCTTTACATAGCCTATATATAAAAGAAGTTCTATAGATAAGCATTTCAAAAATATTTGCTTTTCCTAAATAAATTGAAATGCTTGATGGAATTTATTTTTAACTTATTTCACCAGAAAGTCTTCAGGACCATTCGTAATGTCTATTTTACTTTTACTTTCTTTTTGTAGCTTATTTTTGAGAAAAAATGTTTTCCTTTTTTAACTCAAACAACAAGAAATTTTGGTAAAAATTGAAGTATTTTTCCAAAAAATTTATGAAGTAAGCTACAATTTCATTAAAGAAAAATATGATATTTTCACTCTTTAAATTAGCAAGTTCATTTTTTTGCTTAGTTTAATACGTTTAAACAGTGCTGTACTTTCAAGGATAAAAAGAAAATTTTTAAAAAATCATTCATTTGTGTATGGAAATTTGAAATAAGTGTATCTTGTTTTTCTTCTTCATGTAATGATTTAATCTTCAAATTTATTTCAATTATGGGATGTTTTGATTTTTTTTATTGTTATATAAGGTAAATTTTAAGTGCAGAGTGCACTGATCTTTAAATTTTGCATGACATAATTTTTATTTATTCGCAAGTTTCTCTATATGATGTTTTTTGAATATACTTATTATATATGATACTTATATCATATTTAATAAAATTTTGCAGTTGATAAAATTTAAGATAACTTATTGTTATTGAACAAGTTATCACAGCTTAAAGACATATTGAAGATTTAAAAGATTTAAAGGATATATTAAAGTTATTTTCACCTGAATAGTTAGTAAAATTATTTGATTTCTATACTATTAGAATGTGCATTTACAAAATTCCAAAAATATTAATGACACAAAAGTTAGAATTTTATTGTATTTAATTATTTTTCTATAAATTCTATATAAAACTTTGATATATTATTGTTATCAATATATAGCTTGTTTATTATTTTTGATTACATCATGTCCTAAAAACAAAAATTCATGGATTCAGTTGACATGTTCTAACAATGTACTTTAGTATCTGAAAATAAACACAAGAAACGAAAAACTGACATCGCAGAAATATTCAACGTTAGTAATTTAAAATTTATCTATTACTTTGTTTTTAAATATTGTATATATTTTCTAATAAATATATAAATATTTCTTAGATGTCAAAATTTAATTTCTCAGTTAATTATCAAGATAAAAAAATCCTTTTTTTTACAATTAACAGTTTGGATTGCAGAACATTGCTTAAAATTATATCTCAATAAAAATAAAACCAAATCAAAATTAATATATGTATAATAAATTATAACTAAATTCATAAAAACTTATAAATAATGTAATTTTGGTGTATATTAGAATATAGGAATATCAAAACTTGGACTCTAATTTTGGCCCCTCTATTGCAGTTATTCGAGGAATATAATCAAATTATCAGAATTATGCAAACTGCAACATTATGTTTAAAAATAAGGGAAAATATTATTTTCAATATCAAATTCTTAATATTTTAAAAATGTTATCTGAATACCCACTGTGAATAGTACGAATGTAAATAGTACTAAAAATCTTTAATTTCAAAATGGTGAGAACTTATTAACATCTAAATAACATTAGATAGAAGGATTTGACAAATGAAGTTAATGGTGATTGATAATGTGATATGTATAATGTAAAATACTACTCTTTCTATATCTCATATATTCCTGGCACAAAGCTGCTCTAAATTGAAACTTAATACTGCTTAAATTAATATAATAGAATTATTTCACCATTATTTAATTGATCAAAAATTCTTAGTTACTGGATACAAACACACACATAAAATCTGAGGAAATGTTGCTCAGATTATTTTCAATGCGCATAATTTAAATTATTATTCTTAGTCAAAAATATTTTTAATACAGGGGCTTTGTTGATTAGGGCGTTTTTCTCGTTACCAGAAAGTAGTGAGTTCGAATGCCAGTTTATATCCGAAGATCCGTTCTGCTCACTAATGATGATTGGAACACGTAAAATACATAGTAGTTGTTGCAATGTCTTCCATGTTCCCATTTAAAATTTATACATTAGGGAGTGTAAGGAGTCTGGCCTTGTGTCTTCTCTGGCTTTCTATCCCTAAACACCCATGAAAGATCCAGATGGTGCGGTCATCTATGAGCAAAAAGTCATATTTCCAGCCCCGTGAGGGGGTGCTCTGTTCTAAAACGTAAGACACTCTTATTCTGACTTCATTCTCCCAGTCCCAGATAGGTGAACTTGGCTTCGTCAAATTTCACAAGTAACAACAACAATGTTTTTAATGTAGGCACTTATTAATACATAAAAATAAAAGCATGTTATTACTTAAAATCATGTTGCAAAAGCACAATAAAATTTACTAACTTTAAAATTAGAATTAAAGTTATAAATAGAGACCGCATTAAATAATTTTGAAGAAAAATATCTCTAAGCCATCTGTAAAAAAAGGTTAGAATTATAGAGGATTTCATTTGTTTGTAATAGCGAAATGTATAAATTTACTATTACAAACAAACTAAAGAATTAATTTTAGTTCAGTATCAGTTATATTGTAATATTAATACATTTTCCAGAAAGTTAAAACAAATCCTCATGCTCAGGCAGTTATCAAAATAGTGGTAACACGTGCTAATAAAATTGATATTTTTCAATGCGCTTCGTACATATTAAGATATAATAATAATAATGAAGCTACCACTTTTTTCGTAAATAAAAATATATTTATTCTGATGGTATGATAATTGTATTAAAGTTATGTATGGTGCCTAAAGTCATGGCAGCACAAACTTGTCAAAGCAAAATAGTGAACAGAAAGAGAAGTATGAGGGATGAATACGGAAGTGGGATCAGCATTTGGATTCTAGAGTGTCAATTAAAATTGATGGGCGATTTAAAAAAAGAACGTATAAGGTGGAGCAGCAATTCCCAAGTTACGTTTTGCAGATGTTAATGTCATATATCATCTACAGTAGTGTAAAACTCATCAAACTTAGTTAATTTATAAGTAAAAAAAGTAATATAGTCTAACGATAGTTTCACCCTTTTACCTACAACATGACGAGACAATATATATGTGTGTGTGTGTATTGTGACGTGATGTATTATCCAACTCCCGCCAACTGCAGAATTTCAAATGGAAATATGCGTAAAAATACTCAGCTCAAGCTGATTAGAAAGAAATTCAAATGAAACAAATACATTTTTTTTTATCAAAAAAGCAAAATTAAATGCTGTTATTTCTGATTTTGTATTTACAGTTTATTGTTGTAAAATGTTAACCGTTGTCAAATTATTGTTTTATGTCTCACTGTTAACAGCTTTTATTACAAATGAAACATTTGACAAAACTTTAAATTATATAAATTTTACGTTAATGTTTTATTTCAGAAAAAGGATATAGTTTTCTGATAATTATTAAAAAAAGTTTTTCTCTTTAGTAAACATGTATTTATTATACCAAACCCGAGTTTTTTAAGGCGTTAGTTATAATGGTAATATAATTTTTACTTAATTTTTAAATTTCTTTTTATTTAGTTATTCAGGATTTAAACTTTTGATTTAGAAAGGAATATCTTTATTATGTTTTAAAGCAGAAAACCAACCATTATACCATTGTTACGTCATGACAAACATTAATACTTGATTAAATATTGATGCATCGTTTGATGTGGCATGAATTTAAGCATGATGAAAACATTGTTCATTTTTAGAAAAGATTGTCTGAGCTCAAGACATTTTTGAATCAGAGAGTAAAAGTATGTAAATTATTCTAACACTAAAAATTTGGTATTTTATATAAATTTTTGCTTCAAGGAAAATCAATGAAAAATATTTCATTGTTTACTGAGTTTAACCTACGTTCTTTAAATTTGTGTATAACTTGAACAAGCAAAAGTTAAATTCTTTGAATTATTTGTTATCTGTCAAGTATTTTTTTTATCGTAATGAACTAAATATTATAACTGTTCTTTTTTTGTTCTTTGGTAAAATTATTCGAATAGATGATTACTTAAAATGTGTATTATACAATAGTTTTTTCATAAAAAACATTTGCTATTATTATTTTTGGATTTCACTTCTTTAGATTATAATATCAAGAGATGTGTTCGTAAAAATGTCTAGATAAAAGATTGTTGAAGATTAGAAAGTGGGAATAAAGATATATACGAAATGATATGATTTTAAAATTACTCATTTATTCTAGAAAGGAGACATTTTAACTGATGGTGTTTGTACTAATTGTCTACCAACACCCTTGTACTTCTGAAGTTATTAAGGAATCTAGCCATCGAGAAAATTAGCAAATAGTTTGATTCCGGAATTACATTTATTCGTTGGAGCGGATTGGAACAACCGAAGAAAATATCACATCGCAACAGTACAGCTGTAGAGTATCATGCATTTTCCAATCTCTAGTGATCTCGTTTTATGGTTGAATGCATTACTGAAAATCTATTTACAAATATCTGTAGGAAATGTTCTTTGATTTCTTTTAATTAAGCCGTTTACAAAAGTGAATTAAAATTTTCTTAGTTTCACTTTCTTGTATCTATCATTAGAGTTTATTAAATAAGGGAAAAATTTAGAGGGGATTGGTTATTATATTCATTTAAAGTATTTAGTTTGTTGTTAAAATTTTCAGTAATAAAAACTATTCTATTTTAACTATTTTAGCTGCGTATAAAATTAAATAAATCTGGACAAAACAGCAGGAATAACTTAAATGCACGCTTTGAACTTCATAGTAAAAGAACGCATTTTAGAAAATTACGAATTGGGAGATTTATTAGGATTATTATGAAGAATAGGGACTATTTCAAAAATTAATGTTTAAACTTTTTAATAAATTTTAAAATATATTACAAAGGTAAACTAAACATTTATCCCTAGTTATTTTCCTTGTTTCATTTTTTTCTTTGCAGTAACAGGTACTAGATGTAACGCATAAAATCATTATTATGAATATTTGTAACTTATGAAAGTATAACGATGAGTGATAATTTTTTAACATGACAAAAAATGTTCAATATCAATCCACATTTTTTGTGTGTCCCAATGTAATCATAGATTAAGCTCCAACGGCTCACACCGCTTCCGTAAGAACAGCAAAGTGAAATATCATTTGTTTCTGGCCAGTGACTGTGATGATTACCATATTCTTTTTTAAAAAGGTTGCTGAAGCTACATGAATTGGAGACGTGTCCACAATAATTTGTGAAATCTAAACTCCTCCCATTGACGTGGCGTATAAGAGGATGCCAGATTAGATATCAACCTCATCATCTGACCATGACCCACCAGCTTTCAACATTGGAACTTGTTGATAGGCGAGTATTCCAAACTTGTTAATCTTTTTCACATTCCTGCATTTCACCTGTATCGTTATGTATGTGCGAATGATAATCATTGATTAAAAAAATCAATAATTACTCACACACATAATGGCATTCTGCAAACAACTATTTTTTGTACGAACATGTTTCATTGTTCAACATTTTTGCAGTTTCCAATATGTCAGTAAAAGAATAAGCACGCCGACACAAGATTTTGTGAGGATAATTTTGAATAGGTATTTTAGCTTGTTAATTTTATTTATCATAACATGTGATTAGTTAAATTGAAACTCATGAATTATAAGTTTATTTTAAAAAAAGAATATTTTTTTATGTCACATTTAATAGACACATTTAAAGAACATTTCATTTATCCTCCCAGTTTAATTTATCAGCCTTTCCAAAATAGACTTGTTATATTTTAATAACATAAATGAGTAATTCTCCTTCAAGAGATTTTGTAACCCGCTGAAAACTGGTATTGCTCTAATTAAAAGTTCCTTTTAAAGAATGTTTATGATTAATTTAAATTAAATTGAGTGTAATAATTAATGGATATAACCTTAAGGATCTTTAAATAAATCGAATTATTCACATTTTGAATGTAATGAGTGAATTATTGATTTTATATTTGAAATTATCAGTTGATATTGCAGATACAGCAAATATATTTAATTGTTTGCTAATTATTTTTATGCAACTAATATATAAAAGTTATTCTAAAATTATTTTTTCATAAAATATTTGGCACTTGGATTCTCTCAGAAATAGATAGTAAAATCAGTTGTGTGTTTATGCAGCATAGAAAATAAACTTAAGTGACTTTTATTTAGTAATTATTAGTTACTTTATATATAGATATATATATGGATAAAGTTTAAGCATATATTAAGCTGGAAGTATATTATAATAATTAAAATCTTAAGAACAAATTATCTTGTCGACCATATTTGTCACAAAAATAAGTCATCAATAATGCAAATTTATTAATATTTTCCGATAAATGTGGAAAGAAACAGAGAAATTAATGTATGTCTTCACTGAAACAGGCAGACAAAAACCTTATCTAGCGCTTTTTAAAAAGAATAAAAGAAAACTTGGATACACTAAGAATAAAAAATATAAAAAGTAAGCTTAAATGTAATAAAAAACATAAAAAGTGAATGTAGTCACTAAACCGCAATATTTGCGACATATGTTTAAGCCGAATAAATCGACGGGATAATGAATATTCATGTTAAAACCACAATTCATCTTTTCCAATTTAAAATAATGAAACCTAAGCCAATTGTTTTTTAGAGAAGTTCAAAATATTTCCGTTTTGAAGTGTAATTTTACTTTGCTTAAACATTCTAATACCAATTGAATTACTGCAATTGATCTTTGAATTCATTTTGTCGTCATAAAACACGTATATCAAAAATGCTTATCACGCTGATTCGCAGAATTATAATGCATCAAGAAGAAGCAACTGAGAATAAATGAAATGATTCTTCGTTAAAGAGGAAGAAAATGTAGAGGTCTAAAAGTAAACTGTAACTTATGGTACAAAATGCAACAATGCAGAGGTGCCACATATCTGACAAGCTCAAGAAGAAGAAGAAACTGTAACTTGTTTTGGATTTCTGTGAAACATAAATGAGTGATGTTATGAAATGAGGATGGTGGCATATGTCACTCTCCAACTGAGATAGAGACTCCGCAGTTTTGTTAATTGTATAGCTCTCTAAGCACTTATAAAGAAAGTTTTAAATTATTTTGCATAATTGCTTACCTGGGGCTTATTTAAAAAAAAAACCCAATCAATAACTGGTAAGCTTTAAACTGTCTATGAATAAAAATTCTTAACTTGAAAAAATTTTATTAGTATTTTTGAGTACTAATAGAGTTCTAATACTTACAAATGATAAGCAAATCAAAAGATACATGATCAATGGAAATACACTTAGTATCTGTAAAATATTTTTTAGATAGAAATTTAAACAAGCACTTTATAATAGAAATATTTTTAATTATTTGTTATTTTATTTACTCATTTCTCTTATAATAAATTTCTTTTAAATAATATTAAAAAGCTGCTGAGATTACGGCAAGTATTTATTTTAAACTATATTTATTGAGTTAAATTGTGAAGTAATGACATTTTTTTTATTTATGAGATTTAATTGTAGATTTTTAAACAATTTTTTTATTAAACATATTTGTACTACATTTTTATAATCTTATAATTGATCAACAAATTAATCTAAAATAAGCATCCAGTGAAAATACCAAGCGTCTACAAGCAAATAATGATGTCAAAACAGCTTTTCCCAAAGTATCTTCTTTACACCAAAAGTTCTCAGAATGACATATTTGGTAAATATTCCATCATGACATTATCGCATTCTCTAACTTCATGACACGAAGGAAATATATTGTATATTTCATTAAATTATTACTTAACCCACTGGGTAAAGTTCTCCATTTAATACGAACGAAAAAAATTTACACCAAATCACAAAAAAATAAATAACTATTAGATAGTTAAACAGCTTTAATGTTGATAGAAAATGTGGATCATTTTACAAAATTATTATAAAAACTTTGAAAGTGAAATTATTCCTGAGTTTACTGCAATTTAAAGCCATAAAGGTTTATTTTTTATCAATAGAAACTGATAAGTTATTGTTGGACATTTTTTAAGATACTGGGTGTACTAATAATGTTTTCTCAAATGACATATGCTGTATTGAAAAGAAAAGCAAAGTTTTATATTTCAGGCAGAAGGGGTATTAAGCAACAAAGATTTAATTTATCCAAATTAACGTTCCTCTAACATGTGCGAAATTCCTTGTTGGTACAACCAAACATCCTAATTGTAGACTATTAGTAGACATTACAATGTAACGTCTGTTGAATTGAAAAGCTGGATAATTGCCAGCTGCTTTTATTTCAGAATGACAAATGAAAAGTTTGTGAAAGCTTTTCTTTATCTCGGGCCAAGTTAATTTGTTTTTGTGTTTTTTGAAATATTATAATGCCTTATTTGCTTTCATATACTCTACCAAGTTTTTGTTTACTATTGGCCTTTTTATTCCAATCAATCCAGTTCGTTGTTCTCACTTTTTTGGATATTAGAATAATAAATGAATTTTGCGATATTTTTTCTTGATGCTTATTATCACTTCACTGAATTTGTTGTCATTTCAGAATTATATGTACAAGGGAACACCTTATACAAATAATTTGTGATTGTAAATAACATGAGAATATATAAAATTACAAATTATATAAATTATAAATAGAGAATAAAATATATAGTAAAAAAAATAATGCAGTTGAAAGTATTTGAAAATCGCTGTTTAGATCACAATATGTTAATTAAATCATTACGCAATGTAGAATTACATTTACATGAATTTTTTATTGAATAAAATTCTCCTACACTTCAATAATAATTTCGAATATTCATTCGAAGATTAATTTGTCTCAAACAAATTTTTCACTAGAATCTGTTTATGAAAATAACCAATATCCTTAAATAATAAGAAAATTAATGAAGATAAATTTTTATTATTATCATCTATTAAATAATGCATGTGGCAAAGATGGTGATTGCTTCATTTATTTTAATCTTATTTAAATAAATAAACTAATTTAAATTTGTTATGCAAGAAGGACAAATTATTTTCATCTTTTAAATCTTTAAGTTATTTTTCATTCAATTTTTCTATTTTAAGACTTTAATTCTACATTTAAAAAATAATAGCAAAATACATTTTTCAAAATTATAATCTTTTTTCCTTTTAATTCTCTTAGAATAATAAAAGATTTAGGAAAAAAAATTTGCTCTTTGATTACGCGTGATGTTTATTTTTATTAGATATAACTACTTTTTATTATGTGTAGTTTTTAAAGAATTTTCTTTTCGAATATATTGCTTATTTTTAAATAATTCATAATAAACATAATGGTATTACAGTCTAATATTTTTTTATTGAAATTGTGGGAATTTGTAATGTTGAAATATTTGTTTTTTCATCAACTGATGTATTCGGATTTAATACCAAATCATGGATATCGTTTGATGTTGGAATTTTAAACATCATTTCATAGTGCATTAATTCTCCTCCTTAATATATAAATGAGTGTTTTATTGATTCAAAGAAATAAGCATTTAAATTTTTGAAAATTCATTTACAGGTTTGTATTGATGTTGGAGAAGACTACTTTAAAAGCTCTTAAAATTTCATAAATACACTACTTGATATTAAAAATGCAACACCTTTATATTATTTGCAAAAAAGTAATGAAAATGTATGAAAATAGACGCTGTTACTAACAATGTACACTTATAAGTATGCAGAGTGTTCAGTGAAATTGTTGAACCATTCTTGGTGGCAATATATTCAATACCATTCTTGATATAGTCTTAAAAAGTCCGATAATTGTCACAAGAGCAATAGCTGTTCATTATCTCTCATTGGCGGGACTCTCCTTGAAAGAAACATGCAAAAAGCATGATTTTCAACTCATCTGAGAAAATTGCGTCTGAAATTCTTAGACTCCCAAGATTGAAGATTCAAGCAATTGTAGGCTTCCTTACTGGGCACTATTATTTCAGGAAACACCTTCGTACAATGGGGCTTTTTAAACAAGAACCAATTTGTAGGAAATTCCACGCAGGGGTAGAATCAGCTCATCATATCCTATATGAGTGTGATGCTCTTGCCCTTACAAGATTCACTACTCTAGGTAATCCATATCCTAAAGAGTTACACCTAAACTCCATTGAGGGCCTATCAGACTTTATAAACAAAGTAGGTGACCCAAGACAATGGAACTAGGAAAAAATTGGGCTTGGAGCATGGTACAAAATGCAACAATGCAGAGGTGCCACATATCTGACAAGCTCAAGAGAAGAAGAAGAAGATTATCTCTCAACTATTTTGCCATAGTTTATATTAAGATCACTGTTGTGGTAATTTATTCAAATGACGTTTAATCGTGTCCTTAACATTTTTGATTGGTGATACATACAAATCGAAAATATTTGGTGTCTAAGGGAACTTCTGTGCATTTTACAGAGCATATTGTCTTACTTGCACGAAGTGCTGCCTGGTATTAACCAGTTCATAATCAACATGCAGTATCGCTGAAAAAAATGTTAGTGTAATTGGAGTGCATACGTCTCCGTCTAGAGATAAAGAGTTATCACACTGCTCAGAATACAATCAGGAAATGATCTGTAAACGTAGGTAATATACATCCAAATAACGAAGCCAAGGGGTATGTCAGTCAACAGCTGTAGCCTGACTGTGCCAGTTACGAATGGTAAAATCTATAAAAAACTGAGTGTATATTAAACATTTCAGAAGGATCATTTTATACATAAAATGCACTTTTATAAAATGTGTGATAAATTTTTATTGTAGATATTGTCAAATTTAACATTTTTAAATTCAATCATATTTGTTAATATAATCCTTTAATTAAATGAATAGAAGAAATTATTACTCAAAAAATATTTTCCTCATTGAACATTGTCAGATACTTTTGTAATAAAAATTAAAGGATTATAAATTTCATGACTATTTATATATTCCAATTTTCTATAAAGTTATATAAACAACAGAAATTTTTAATGAGATACATTATTTTTTAATGCCAATTTCAAATTATTATTTCTATTATTTTATGATAAGAAAAAATATCACTGGCATCGATATCTTTAAAAATATTTTTAAAGTTTTGTACAATTAATTTATTCGTTATTATTAAATCAGTTATTTTGTAGTTGAAAAAAATTTTGCATAAAACCAGCATTCCTTTGTATTTATTTGAATGTTAAATTTGATTTCCATATTTAATATTTTTTTTTTGTATAGCTTTTTTTTTTAAAAATTTTTTTAAAAATATTACAATTTTCAATAATTCTTTGGTAGATTATATGTGTAATTCGTAGTATAAAAATTAACACTATTTAAGTGCATATAGCTTAAGAAATCACTTGCAGAATTTATTATTTAGCAAATAAAGTAAAATATTAATTAATTCTCATATATTAATTGATAACAATATTTTTAATTTAAAAAGGAATGTATTTTATTACAGATGATAAAACTGACGTGCACTTTTCTTTAATAAAACATATTTGAAGCCGAACGTTCATAAAACAATACAAATGATAAGAATGATTAGTTTATGTTTAGAAATGATTTGAGAATTAGATTACTGAATTATTTAATAGCTTATATAAAAGAAGAATATTTTATTAATTAATTTTCATTTCAAAATAACAATTTTTTAAAAGAATATAAAGAAAGTTATAGAGTTTCAAGTAAGCAATTTTCTATTGTTAAACAACCTTCTAAAATTTAAATTGTTTATAATAGTTCACAAAAATATAGTGTGATTTAAAACAATGTATTTTTAGTTTTTTTTTCATTTTAACTGTTAATTTGATTACAATGAATTAAGCCTGCGATTATATTATGATGAAAATTAATTCCTATATTCAAAAAAAAATTTTTAATTTCATATTACTTTTATTTATCGGAAATTCAGTATTAAAGTTGAATGGTCTTTTCTTATAATATTTATAGATTGAAGCTGCAATAAAGTATTTATTAGAAAATTTTTACTTTTTGTTGTAATGGTATACAAGTGATTAAGCTTTTAAGAGCTATAACTGGTTAATCCTTCAAATTAATGTTTATGATCTGAAATTGATTGATCATAATGTTGTCTTATATTCTGAAGCAGGTAAAAGTTTTAAAATTTTCAATGTAGAGGTCAAATGAATCTGTACATTAAGTCTACACATATAAACATTTTCTTATATTTGAAATCTTGTCATCAAATAACATGAATATGATTTCAGCACTTATTTTTTTTTATTCAATCGAAAATATTTTCAGTTGGTTATATTTTCTTGCAGAGATGGAATAACATTTTTCTTTGCTTACATTAAAAAATTCCACTTGCTAGTATCATCAGTAATATTTTAAAATTTATTAACTAAATTTTATTTAAAAAATTGCTTAAGCAAAGAGTCACCAATTGTTTATTTTCAGATCGTATTTCAATAAAATTTGTATTTGATGTGTTTAAATTATTAAATATTTGATGAGTTAAGAACAAGAAATTTTACAAGTCTTACCTAATCTATTGTTCATTGTTTTATTTTTATATAAGTAAAGCATACCATATGTTAACTGTAAAATATTTTAAATTAAAGAATTTGTCTGAACATTGTCAACGATAAAATAATGATGTCCCCTTTTTTCGTACAAATTTATATATAAAATTTCAATTCATTGATACAAATAATATTTATAACTTTGTTATTTAAAACACTAATATTCAATGATTATTAACGGCAAAATAGATTTAGATATTCTGGATTATGTTATGAATGATTAAAATACGTATTAACTTTAACAAAATTTAGATTAAGTAATTAAATTAACTTTAACAAAATAAAAAAATAATAATTGTCATAATGTAATATTTTAATTTATGATAAATACCAGACACGTATTGAACAAAAATAATTTATTAATATTTCAGAATTATTTCTATAATTTTACTATCAAATAGGAATGCCATAAGAAAAATGTTTTTCACTACATTAATCAACACAAAAATTAACTTTTTTTTTTAAAAAAAATTAAGATTCATTTATTTCGTATAAAAATTAATGCTAATTTAAAATTTATTTATTTTAAATATTGAAGTGATTTATTCATTTCGTATAAAAATTAATGCTAATTTAAAATTTTTAGCAGTTTGTACATCCAAGCTTTTAGAGTTAATAAAACAAATAAATTCTTCTAAATGGAAAACATTAAGACATTTTTTACTTGCATTTGTGAAATAATATTTATTTTCAAGCGAAATTCTTGGAATACTGAACTCTTATTTTTTAATTAGCTAATTTGTAAGTCTTCCAATTTATAATGAAAATATATCTTAAAAGATTATTTCTTTAGATTGTTTTGAAGAAGAAAAACATCAGTAAAGAAACATTTTCTATGCGTCAGCAAAATAAAAAAAAGAGTTTTACATTTTAAAAATACTTATTTACTCTAAGGAAATTGAATTGCTTAAAAGATGTGTTTAAAGTTTTTTTTGAATAAAAAATTTTAAATATAATTCCTTAAGCTTTGTTTTTCTTTCATGTAAAGCTTGTTTATGATTAATTATATAATATTTTTACAAAAAATGTTTTCAAAGAAAGTTAAGCAAAAAAGCAAGCTAAGCTTTTTTATGAAAAAAAGTAAAGGAAATATTAATATTATTTTAACGGGAAGATAATATGCACATTTCAAATTTGAAACATTTATTTTAACAGGAATTATTTACTAAATGAAAATATAATTAAGAAATATTGAAAATATTGGACACGTCACAACAGAAATTAAATTTTAATGAATGTAGTATATTAATTAAAAATGAAACTTAATTACGGGGATATAACTTAAACTGTAAATCCACATTATTTAAATTAACCTCTCTTTATTAAGTACCAAAAGTTCTTGCAATATTTGCAATACTTTGTAATTATCATTTGGATTAAAAATAATCCTTTTTATTTCGAATAATATGTAATTATTTAAAAGTTTATGTTAAATGTATAATATGATATAAATATATAAGAGTAATACACTACCTGATATAGGAAATTCAACACCATAAAATATTGGATAGAATGTGATAAAAAATCATACACAGACAGAGCATACATATATAAATAAGTGATGTTATTTACAAAAAGAATATACATTGACGAAATATGCAGAAAATCAGTAAGTAGTATGGCCACCTCTCGCGGCGATGTAAGCAGACACTTTGCAACGTAAAGAGTCAATTAACGTGCGGACGGTGTCCTGGGGGATAGAAAACCATATGGTCTGGCAAACCAAACCAGTCATCCCGTCCCAGATCTGCTCTATCGGGGAAAGATCAGGAGACATCGCAGGCCAAGGAAGCAACTGGATATTCTGCAAGGCTTGTCTGCTAACTAGTGCCGTGTGCGATGTTGCGTTAACCTGCTGGAAAATACTATCTTGCAGCTGCTGAAGGTAAGGTAGCGCAAAAAGCTGCAGCCATCAACGTACCATCGTGATGTCAATGTGCCTCTGATGCGTACTTGGGAGGATCTGATGTCGTAGCTGATTGCACCCCAAACCATTATTCCACGTTGACGAACGGGGTGACGTTCAACAGTAGTTGTCGAATTGTCCCCATCTCCCCGACGCCTCCAGACTCTCACCCGGTGACTATCATTAGTCAAACAGAAAAAAGATTCGTCGCTGAACACCACATTCTACCATTCAGCCGTCCAAGTGGTTCGTTGACGACACCATAGCAATCTCTACCTACGGTGCTTTGGCGTTAATGGCAGTTTTCGTAAAAGGAGGTATGTGAAGCCATTTTCAGCCAGTCGTCATGCATCTGTTCTCGTAGATATTGGAGCACCCAGAACTGGCAGCACATAGCGAGATTGTCAAGAGAAGCTGATTGTGGGGCTGCCATAGCTGCCCTTTGGATACGTCAATCCGTCCGTTCTGTTGTCCGCCTAGATGGACCTAGTCTTATGCAACTATTAGAATTTTGTTCATTCACCAATATGGTCCAAATTCTATACACAGTTGATGCATCTAGGAGGGTTTCAGCAGCGATTCGACGGTAGGTCCAACCAGAGTACATAAGCTTACAATTCGGTAGTCTGTTACAGGGCTACACCCTGTAATTGCCTCTCGTTGAGGCTCTACCAACTATTGATTTTGAATAAAGTTAGTTTCTCTTTCTTTTCTATCACAGGTGTCCAATTACTTATTGGTAGACAGTATATATATATAGCACGATTATTAAATAAGCCTTATGCCTTATGTGCATAAGACATTTAAAAATACGAAACTAAATTAAAAACTTGCTGATTTATTTTATTGTGGTGCCTTTATTTTCATTAATAATATATTAAAGAAATAATTACTTTTCTTAGGGATTGATATATGTCCTCTTCTTGTGCAAAATATTCCTAACTACTTAAAAAATTCTTTTTAAGTAAATATAATAGTAACTATTATTTTATTCACATTTTTTTAGTTATAATTTATAAATATCATTTTATATTATATGCAATAAATATTATTTATGAAACAATAGATATTTTATTTTATTTTATTATTAATATTTTATAAGGAAACTAAAATAATAGATATCTTAAGGCCAAGGTTAAAAGTAAATAAAATTATTTTTCTATATTTTCTGTATAAAAGTTATATTCATTAATGTATTGGTAAAAATAATTATAAATATAATATTAAGTTCTCTTAGTTTATGAAGTTAATAAATAGTTAAAGACATAATATTTTATTTTTGTGACCTGCTGTTACTATCCATATCCTAGATTTAATCTTAGAATTTTAATTAAATGATAGTTTTTTATAAAATACTCAAAAGTATTTTAATTGTACGTAGAAAATTTCAACAGTATTCAAATTATAATTAATTTTTACTTTAAGAGGTTCGTTTATCTCTTTGCCTCTTACAAAATTTTCTCAATAAAATTTTTTTATTTGATATTTTATTAATCTTTTGAGAAAATATCAAAAATTATGTTTTAAAATAATAATAAATAAATGAATCAAGTTTATTATTAAACCATTTAAATTGAAACGTAAAATATGCACTAAAAATGTTAAAGTATAATCAGTTTATCACAAAGCAAAATAAACAGAAGTAAAGTTTCAGAAGGTGTAAGGCTTTCTTTGTTATTTATTCTCATAATAATTTTCTTGTTTTGTTGGTTAAATTTTTGTTTTATTTCATTCCTGCGGGAAAAGTAAACTTGATTGAGTGCTCCTATACACCAATAGATATTGTTTTGACATTACTTTAAAACTTAAAAAATTATTCAAAGTTATGTAATCGTGATGACGTTAATTAGCAACATAATATTATAAATGATTGAACATAATGAACCTCAAATATTTCATTCATTACATTTCTATTTGAGAAAATTATATATTATAAATGATTGAGCATAATGAA
>JAPDSC010048853.1:0-14666 GCA_026290005.1 Latrodectus geometricus
AAAAAATATATATTTATATTATTAAAATTACATTTATTTTATTTTTAATGCCACTTTTAAAAAATATTTCATAGTAATTATATATATTAATATTCTTAGAACAATATTTTCATGGCAAATATTCTTGAAACAAAATATAAAAAAATAATTTTTCATCACAAATGTTTTAGTAATTAACAATGAGATAGATATCAAACTGTATAATTATCATCTTTATGATTTACTTTCACTCAAAATACATTTTAAAGAATGTGTAAAATCTTTCTTATAGAAAATCATATTAGAAAAAATTCTTGTAGTACAGATACGTCAGTTGTAAACTTTTTAAACTCAGATTTAGAAGCTATTAGATAGCTAAAAAGAACACTTATAAATCATTCAAAATCTCTTGTCTTAATGATTTATAATTCCTGGAAAATAATTATGGAGTTTAGAGTCTTAAAAAACTTGTTTCTTTTTGATGTCAAAATTATCTTCGAATTTAGTAAAAATATGTAATCAAAAAATAAAGTTATGTTTCGAGCTTCTACATACAATTAAATTTTACTTCAGTAGAATTTTAACAATATATTTTGAAGAAAAGGTTAATACAAAAATTATCGTGAATAATAAATTATATTTTATATATCATATGTTTTAGAATAAATGACATGGGACATAGTTATTATTATAAAATAAAAAGATAATTATATGCTTTTTATAGATAAATATGTGTATTTATATTATATTTCCATTCTTTCTTAAAGCTTATTAATTATATATATGAATAGTGAAACTATTTTTACTTTCAGATAATGAACGCTGAAATTTAAAATGAAAGTAAAAATAAAATTTTGTATTTTCTAAATATTATTATTATTATAAATTTTATTTAAGAATATTTTATTAACTTAAACAACTATATTCATCAGTTTGCATTTAGAATTTCTATAAGAAAATCTTTTAATGAAATTACATTTGGATATACTTGCATTGATAACGCTTACATTGTATTTCCTCAAATAACATTAATAAATAGAAATTTTGAAGTGAAGACATTAATGTGTTATAAAATTAATATTAATATATATTGTTACAAGAATATAATTTCATGCTACTAGGAAGTAATTTGTGTAACTATCGAAATTTAATCAATGTAACAACAAACGTAAATTTAAATGCATTACGGGGTAAATTTAAATGCATATTAAAATGCTTTTGAAGGAAGAATATGTTTATAACTAAATAACTGAATTCATATTAATTAGCAATTTAATTAAAAATAGTATTAACACTTAACACATTTTAATTCAATAACCTTCCTAAGAGATATGATTTATTATCAGATGTGCTGTTTAATATTGTTTTACATAAGCTGGTTATCAATCTATCATTTGGAATAGCATTTACAAAATTAATACAAGTCCGTGTATGTGAAGTCAACTAGACAAGTACTTATAAAAAATTATGTTAAATAGGTTTAGAAATCAACAAAGATAAAACTAAAAGATTATTTCAAAATCCGAAATAAAAAAGGCAGATTTATGATTTAAGTATTGAATAATAAAATTTTAATGAAATAAGTACTTTCATTTATTTCGGAATGAAATTAATGATATGTGTAGAATTCATGATTACATAAGAAAATGAATACACAAAACGAAAAGGAATAGTGTAAAAAAATAAAAGAATTTGAAAAAATAAATTAATTTTAAGGCTATCAAATGAAAACATACAGTTTTTAAAACCATAAATTATTACTTATGGATTCAAAGTATGTTATCAAGCAAAGATGAAAATATATTGAGAAAGTTTATGTAAAATCATCAAAAGAATTTATGATACATTAAAGAAAATAAGTTATGGATACAGTCATAAGACAGAAAAATTAATTTAAAAGACGATATCATAGGATCTACTGAAGCTAAAAAATATAATAAATAGGAGATGGGGGAAAGAATGAAGGAAAAGATGCCAAAAAGAGCATGAAACAAAAATTATACACTAATGAGAAAAAGGGATTGAAATGCTTGGAGTAAGTTGTAGAAAACATAAAAGAAAAAAAAACTGAAAAAATTTGGTATGAAAGATCTGTGGTACTCTATTGTAAAGAAAGCCAAAACCCAGATAATGTAAGGCCTGCAAAAATGAAGAAAAAGAAGTAAAATATTTTGAAAAATTTGAAAAGAGGAAAAATCCCATAATGAAATGAAACTTGTCTTTTTATTATAGGTTAAAAATTTGCCTAAATATTGACACAAATTTTTTTGCAAGAGCAAATACCTTTTTTTTAGAAAAAAGAATAGAATATTTAAATAAATTTGTTTTCGTTGTAAATTAAGAAAATTTACTCTCACATCGTGTATAAATACTATAAGCACAATTTACTTATACTGTGTTCTTAATGTAATTCAAATGGATAGAAATGAGATTCATACTTTTAATTTTTTGTAGCTGTGAATCATTTATTCATTTTAAAATATTGAAGGAGTGTTTGGGATCATTATCTTGTTTAAACTTCCCACTCGAAACATATTCTAAAAAGCATTATGTAATTTTCTATAATCATTTTAAAATTACTTTGATCCATAATTCTGTTAATGTTTATGAAAGAATGACGTCATCATAATAAAGAGCTTTCCGTACCATATCGACTCCTTTCTACTTCACTGCTGGATGCTGGTTTCAGAATTCTATTCTGGTGACTTTTAGACTAAGTATATAATCCAAGTTATAAATTTTAAGCCAAATCTGAATTCGAGTTTTATTCTAAGATAAATTTTAATGTTGCTGTTGTTGTTACTTATGACACTTGGTGAAGTCAAGCCCGATCATCAGGCTCTGGGAGAATGAAGTCAGAAAGAGCGCTTCCTGTTTTTAAATAAAGTGTGCATATAGGGCAGCGCCATCTGGGTCTTCCAATTTAAAGATATTAAGCAAGAGAAGACCCATTCTAACACCTCCTGTGGTATTAATTTGGAATAGGAACATTGCGATTACGACATATTTTACATACCCCATTCACCATTAGTGAACACTATGGTCTTTGGTCTGCTGGGAATCGAACCAACTGCATGGCTATTGCGAGTCTGACGCCCTTATTAACTATTCTACCATGCTCTCAAGATAACTTCATTCAATCTTTAGTTACATATGTTTTATGGAATTCAGAGAATCTCAGTCGGATCTTTCTATTCTTTGCTTAAGATGGTTAAGATAGATCTTAAGATAAGATAATTTCCTAGGGACTGTGCATAAAATCATTTGTTGGCAAGATGGCACGCTATGGTGGGTAATTTTCAATATTTTATATTGCTGGTTAACTTTGAAGATTTGTTTTGTGGCCATCTCTTAATATACTTAAACAGCATTCTTATTTGGTCCATAGAAGAGTATACCAAGGCGTATTTTACCATGTCTTCCCACTTAAGCTGATAAAAATAGAATTAAAATAATAATGGGTGATTAGAGCGGGATAGACTGAAATCTACAATTTCAAAGTGGATTTCGAACCACAACAACATTCCAGCTTAAGATGGGATTCGAATCTATGACCTGTTGAACCCAAAGCAAGAACGGTAACCATATGGTTATTACTAAACTGCTATGAAGGTGTCATCTTAAAATTGAAATTGTTGATAACAATGAATTTAAATGTCAGGGAAATCAGAAATATTAGACTTGCATTTTCTAAGATAATAACATCGTTATGGAAGTAAATACGAACATAGAGTTGCTACGGGACTGATTGCGTCTAATTTCACCAGTGAACTCTTGGCAATAAAGAAGGCCCTCATTAAGTACTTAGCTGACTCGTAGATGTTGAGCTCCACTTACGGCTGGGTAGTCTTTTCGGACTCAAAATCTGCACCACAAGCAATTAAAAACTGAAATTCTAACATCAACATCACTTCTGCTAATAATAATCTACTGGGGAGATTAGATATTGAAGGAAAATCCTGCACTATGCAGTGGATTCCTGCACATGTGGACATCGAGTTCAATGAATGTGCGGATATCTTAGCTAAAGAAGCAAGGAATCTAGACCCAAGCACTGGTATCACTCTAGAAGATGCCAAAGCTGTAGCAAGACATAGACTCTTTTGACACAAAACTTCAAAAAGCCACTTATTACAGAATTCGACTTCCGAGGAATATTACAAGCACTTTTGCTAAACTGAGAACTGGACATTACAGGGGCATGAAGACCCTTCCAGACAAAACAATTACCTAATCTATTGGTAAGAACTGCCCTGAAGTCCAACTTACACCAAAGCACATCTTTGAAAGCCCGTCTTTTACCCCGAAAATTCTTAAGCTCGGCTTGGGGCCACTCATTAACTCCTTACAGGAACACTTACTTATACAGCCCTCAGGCTCCTGAGCTATTAGCTGCTGTCTTAGAAGCTTTTGAGACCATTTGATCCTGCTTAACTGTGATGTGAGTCGTGTGTGTGTGAGTCGCGAACTATTTTACCTTTTTCCTTTCCTGTGTTGTCCATGGACACAAAAGTAACAACAACATATCATCATTATTTAGTTTAATTAGCACTAAAATCTAAATTAAAATGACTTCCTAATAAAGGAAATGTTTAAAAAGCCATTAAATAATGGAAATCTGTAATTATTAAACAAAAAAGGTACTGTATGTATGGCTCTCAAATATAGTGGCTATCAAATATAGAAGAATATAAAATTTAAAAGTATTTAAGAATTCTCTGTATATGAAAAACACTTTAAGATTTTAAAATTAAACTAAGATCCTAAATATTTTTAGAGCATTTTTTACATTTAAATGATACGCATTTCTGATTCACTGAAGGCAATTTCTTACATAGATATTTTAACTGCTGAGAAGCACAGCTTACATTAAATTAGAATACGGCGTAATTATGAAATTAGTAATGCCTATTCAGAAAAGTAATAAATTTACGCAGCAACACATTCCTTGTGGCTCTTATTAGAACTTTTAAAACAATAACAATTATATACAATATTTCTATCAATATTGTAACTTGTTTCACTACTAAGAGAATTGATAATAATAAATAATTAAATTTAAATTACGAATGTGCTTCTATTATGTTTGATAATGAAGATATATTTAGTACAGATTTTAAATACAAAACAATTCCTTAGAAATTCATTTTTAATGTGCAAAACTATATTTCTGATATATTTTATAATTAAATAATGTGTTGAACTATTATTTAAATTAGTTTTATTATGATGTATAGTTATTTAATAATTTTTATACAAAGATTTTTTAAGTTCGGAACTATAATTTCAGTAATTTAGAATTCTTTATTAAATTTTAACTGCAATTCATATTTAATTAATTTTCTACTAATTAGAATTTTTCTGTGGATTTTGTTTAATATTCTCTGGTAATTTGCTGTTAGTTATGTAAGAATATTCTAAGAATAATTTATCACTGAAAATTATAAGCAATTTTTTAAAAATAAAGTCGATTTCTTTCTTTATGATATTAAATATAGTTCAAGCGTTCCCTATTTATTTCCAAATTTAACTGCATTTATTCTTTTAATTAGAAATTAATGGAAGAAATATAATTGAATAAAGTAATTAATATATTTTTGATAAAGAACTGAGCACAAATAATTTAAATTTATTGATCACTGTGTTAAGTAGAATACATTTCTATCAAATTAGTTTTATCAAATTATTTGTGTCAAAATTTGGAGTTTATTTAAAAGCTTATTAGATTTTAGTTTATCAAAAATCCTTTGTTATCATATATTATTGTAACTATATATATTAATAAATAGTTATTTCATTAAATATACTCATGGTAAATATTATTTCTATTTTTCTCTATTTTGAAATATCTTGATCTATATAAAATATAAATCAATTTCTAGACTTGTATTTTTTAAATGAAAAATAAAATAAAAATATTTTTGAAATTTACAACTGTCATTTAATTTCCTTGATTATTTATAGTAATAATTTGAAAGAAAAGATATATTTCATGCTGTAATAAATCTAATTATTTTTCATTATTTTAATCATCTTGCAAATACCTTATTGAACTCAGTATTATCAGCAGCGACAAATTAGTAATGGAGCAATAATGAAGAATGCATCTTATCTTATAATTCTGAATCAAGAAGTTGTTTTCTTCTGTTTACCATAGACTGCATTCTGAGTTTTTCCTCTGGATTAATTTAAAAGCTTCTCAGTTTTTTATCCGATCCAGGTAATTTTGAAATTAGGTAACCCAGTAAGTTAGACGTTTGAAAGTTACCTGTTTCATTTCAATCTATGATCTTATGTGAATATTGAAAAAATGAATAGCAAGGTGTAGAATACTTGATTTTATAAAGCCTTAACGGTTCTTATATTATGCTTGACAAATGATATGAAAATGTTTAGAGAAATTATTGTTCTCTGATTTGTTCATTTTATTTAGACATGCATTGTTTTACGTTTTAGTTAAATTACTTCTATAAAACACTTGTACATCTGAGGCTGACAGAGATAGATCATATTGCTTCAAAACAATTTATATTTGAAATTTTAAAATTGAATTTATTTTATTCACTTAGATTTTTAAAAATGATATATTATGAATTTATTTAGAAAGAACTCTCTTTTTAATATGTTTCAAAATAAATTCTTTTGACATATGCTATATAATTAAGTTTTAAAATATTTTTTAAATACTTAGAAATTAAATTAATTTTACTTATGATTGAAAGCTGGCTTTAAAAATGGTATTAATACAAATAATTACTAACTCCATAGATTTTTAGTGACAAATATTTATGAAAGGAAAGTGATAAATTATGAATTGATACATTTCTGTAAGGAAGCGCTATTTTGACGCCAGTTTGTAATGAAGTGTATTAATTGCAGTATGTAATAAAGTGTAATTATTTATTAATTACTTGGGAAATCAAGATTACTTCCAACTTCCACCTATACACCACCATATGTATTTTACAAACAAACCTGAATGGCAAATGATGAATAATTTAAGGGATAATTCATTTATGTTTACGATACCAATTGAATGATAAATTAAATTTGTTTTAGAAATGTTTTGAATATTAGCTGGATGTATTTGCTTTGCTGCATTCCCTTTAAAATATATTGCCATTTGGTTAAACAAATTTACAGTTTTAAACCAACTCTCCGCATGTTTATTTAGTTAAGAGTTTACAAAACAAAACTTAAGTATTGATTTCTGTAATTGCCTCTAGTTGTGAACTGAAAGCATAAACATTAAATTAATCAATGACAACAAAAGCGGAACATGTATTAAATTATTTTACACACATACAGTGTGCTGAAATAATTGTTTATTTTACGATATTTTATAAAAAATATAATTCAAAAAGTTAAAAATAAACAATTTCTGATTGTGATTTTAGTAGAAATGTGAAAACGCGTGAAGTTCTGCTGTTTAACGCTTAAATGTGTACCCATTTCAAAGGAATTTGATTAATAGCTTTTTTTTTCCAAACGATGATGGGCAGTTATCAAATATTAAAGTCGTGACAACTTTTATCGATGTTCAAATTTATTTTCAAATTGATGGTAAAAACAAAAACAACATCTTTTTAAAAAATTGCAAAAATTTATAATTATTATGATTGTTTAAAAAATATGTTAAAGGAATATAAAAGGACAGCAATCCTTTAAATATTTTTTCTCTACTGTTAGCAGTATCACTTAGATGATAATATTAAAAGGCTCTAAAGAACGATGCATTTCTATCTTGATGCAAGATCAATTTTGGAAAGGAATGTCACACCGCTTAAATTAATTTCTTTAGGCCGCCCAACCTGTCTAGTGGTTAGCGTAACTGACTACGGATGGGGAGGACCTGAGTTCGAATCCCGGCTCGGGCATGGATGTACTTTTTCTTTCTTTCTCTCTTTCTGTGTTTCTTGCCCTTTCCTCAGATAATGGATGAATGTGGCCCGCCCTATAAACGGGTTTGTGGTGGTGTGGCGTGGGCAATGCTACTCGTACCTCCGTGACTTGGTTCACAGGTGCCCACCGGGTAACGATAAAATGAGTAGCAGTTTTCGGCGTTGTTGCGGCAAATGTACTTTTTTGCTCAAGAAATTTTTGCCCCGCCATTAGAAATAAAAAAAAAAATTACTTTGCGACCTAAGAAACTTTAAGGAAAGTTCGAATCAGTATTAATTATCATTTAAATTATAATTACAACCTAAAATCAAAATTTTGAATGGAAACTTGAATTTTATTTTAAATTAAGCAGATACTGAAATTATGGTGTAAATTTTACTCTATTTCATTTGGCTATTCTAAATCCAATCCCAGGCCAAATTTCTGTTAAAAAATAGGATTGGGATTTCTATTTTATCGAGGACCATATGTCAATAATGTAATTAAAGCAAAATATCTTAAGTTAAAATTTTAATACAAATTAACTGTTTTTTAAGCAGAATGTAAGAAAAACATTCAATATTTTTTGCTAGCGATATTAAAATATAATAAAATATCAAGTATTTTTTATGCCTAAAATGATTGCATTTATCGTCTTATGGTCTGTGAGACAAATTAATGTAATAAACAATTAATTACAAGAACCCAAATAATTTTTTCAAAATTTCTAAAACATTAAATATTTGAAATAAAAAATTAAAAATATATCAATCAAACTTAATTCAATAATATAGCTTTTAATTGATTTTTGTATTTTTTTAAACATACTACAATTTTATGTACCAAAGAAATAGTTTCATAACTTTGGTGGAACAAAATTGGGAAAATTAAAAAAATATTTTATTTTTAAAAAGTTTTTCATTAAGAAAAAGGAATTTTTACGATTAATTATAATTTTTTTTATCTGAATTGAATAAATATTTAATTATGATAAACTTTAATCATAATTAGTGTCTTAAATGAAATTATTCAAAGGAAAAATGCTTGTGTTTTGTGAATACGAAATGTTTTTACATTAAAGAGTAAGATACGAACTCTACTTCTGTACTTAATACTATAATCTTCCAGAAAGTTTTTTGAAAATCTAAGTGATTGTATAAATGTCATTCTAATCATTACTTTTTACAAATAAAAACATTAGCATTAATAAAAAAGTATTTTTATAAAGTAATTTTATTCATAATTATAAGCCTGCAGTACATTTTAATAAATGAGCCATTGCAGATACGTATATAAAAATACATTATGATCATTTGTATCATTTTAGTAAAATTACATTGGAAAAATAAAAAATATAAATTTAAAATTTTGCAAATTATCAATGTATTTTGATTAGTTTTTGAGTTACTTTTCATTTCATAACTACTATTAACACTATTAAAATTTCATTTCTTGATGAATAAATTTTATTATAGATGAAGTTAAAAATTTAAACAAATTTAATAGTATGGACAAAAAAGTAAAGCTTATGCAAAAATGTAAAACTCTTTTAAGTGAATTCTTCCTAAATGAAATAAATTATTATCATTCTAACCGTAAACTACTTCAACTATGAAATATAAATATCAATAAAAATCGATATTTTTCCATTATTCTTCGGGAAAGAAAATAAAATATACCAATGTAGAGCAATAAGGTATAAAGTTTTGAAGATAGAAGATACGTTATTGAATGGACATGGTGGGTGATCAAACACTAGCATGAAATCTGATTTAACTAGATGAAGATAAATTTGACATAAAATTTACAGTCGATCAAATTCGAGCATAAATATTTTAGACATGAAGTTTGATAAAAATAATTTATACACATTATAGGAAATTTTCTATCCATATTTATAAAAATAGATGATGTAAAACATTTTGCTATACATTTTTTGGCTTATTAAGCAACTTAAATCTCGATATAAAATGCAATATATTTACTCAGTTTAAAAGTTAGAGAATTTTGCGAATTATTTTAAAATAAGTTTCTTTATCTGCAATAATTTAGATGGTGTTTATAAAAAATTACACCTATAATTTTATTGTATTGTGTTTCAGTATATTGAAAATTTATATCTGAGAACAAGTGTACTGTGTAAGAAAACCACATTAAATTATTCACAATCTGTTTATTTTATTTTAAATAAAGAAAAACATAACGAATACAATTTTATTTTTTTAAAATGAAAATTAATTTTCATAAATTCTTTAATTTGAAGTATACTGTTATACACTAGATTATTAGGCAGTAATTTATATAGAAATGCTTTTAAACGTATGTATCAATAAAAAATAACTTCAGACAATTTCAGGCAATTTCGTAGTTCAAATGACCCATCGAAATTTATTCTTCATAAAATTTTGTAGGTTTATTTTAAGCCACAATTTAGTAAGCTCTGATATTATTTATTAAAATTACACACACACACATATACATATATTACTATTATATATAATTTTACTTTCTAGGAATCTATAACATTACTAAACTCCTATAATTTCTTTTCAGTTTATTATATCTTAAACCTTAATTAACTTAATACGTTAACTCTATTAAAATTTTAACCAGTTTTAAATAAATAAAAATAGTTTTCAAATGTAAGAAATACTAATTTAATTTTAAAAAAAAACGTAAATTTTTGTGTAACTTTTAAATTTTCATTTTGGTTCGTATAGCAAAGTTAAAATTTAACATGACTAAAAAATAAGAAATAATTTTTTTGATGCATTGCATATAATACTTAAAATGTTATCAACAGTATATAAGAAATATTTCCTTCCATATATATATTAATTTAAAAAAATGCAAACAAATGATGCATTTCATTAAAAAAAAATATTGCTAATGAATTCTACCATTATTTGTATTTCAATAGCAATATTTATATTTCAGCAATAGTTTGGAATAATAAAAAAGTTATTTTCTTTCTGTAATAAAAATTATTAAACTATATTTTAAATCCACAGCAGAAGCCATATAAAACAAATTAGTATGAGTTCAGTGAAACTAATAATTCAAGAGAAAATCATTGCTCGAAGGAATAAAACATATCGAACAACTGAAAAAGAATCCTTTCTTCTTTCAGCAGGAAGCAATAACACATGAACTTCCATCACATGTATGCTCTGATACGATACAGAAGTTTCTTTCTACTTTCACTTTTGATCCTTACATCTTTCTTATCTCAATGATAGAGATTAGAGTTGTACCGGAAACAAAAGGAAGAACGAAAAAGTTTCTTCCCAATAAATAACTCACAATCTTTGATGGTGTGAGAGGTCTTTATATTATTGCTTCCCCTGCTTGTGCTTTGAATTAAGAATAGCTTTGAACTTTCTGTAACACACTGATTATGAAGTTATAGTCTGTTTGCTTGATAAAACCACTATTTATAACTACGTTTGTTGGGTTTCAAACAGTACGTGCAAATATAAAGCAAATGGATGTGTTATGAGGTCAATAAAATCAAACAAACTGAAAAGTTTGTAAGAAACGTTAGTTTATATTACGAGATAGTAAATCTGAAATTATATTGTTTAAATAATAATAGAAGGTGAATGTTTAATAAATTGGTATTTATTTTGTATGATTTTTGATGATTTGTTTTTCAAAACTTGACATGCATTAAGACGCGTTTATATTTTTGGAAACTATTTTAATATTTACTGTTATGGAAAAAATAAAAAAGAAAATTTCGTATTTTCATGGAAAAAATTTCCAATAATGTTTCTATTTCAGATCGGTTACATTTGATCTAAGAGATATTTAGATCAGTTGATCTTAATTTTTATTTCTGGTTTTTTTTTATTCAACTAACCATGTTCCATGGATTAGTTGAACAGCAAAAGATATAAGTTATTAGTTGTAAAGCAAAAGTTGTAAAACATGGTAAACTGTTTCAACTAAATATACAATGAAAAAGTTATATAACTAGTTAAAAGTAACACAACCCACCGAAGTTGAAAAATTTCCATTATGGAATTGTAAGTTTAGAATTCAGTAAAATTCAAATTAATTCACTTGTATTCTAAATAAAAAGATTTTAACAAGGATAGACTTCCTTTATACTGTAAAAATTATCCTTTGTGTGAAAATATTTTTGAATATATTTATTAAGAATAACACATTAATACAACCACATACACATATATTGAAATAAAAAATTGTACCACTGAAATCAATAGTTTGTACATTGAAATATAAATGCTAAAAAATTGATGCATACTTATAAATACTAACATTGCTTATAAATATATTTTAATAATTTACAAATAAATAGTATACATAAATAACTATATGATTTTTAACTGATTGTAACACATTTTGGTCAACTTAATGTTACGTCTGCTACTAATGTATTTAATGTTACATTATAACTTTGCATTCCCAAATGGAAACTAAATTATACTTTTAGGAACAGTTTCAACTAAAATAATATCTAAATCATTAAACAATTTTTTCTTTCGATTTAAAATAGTTGCCCGAGGAAAAGTAAACAGAGCAATAATTTTTCTAATCTTTTGAAAAGGTTTTCTTAAAAGTAACTAAAAATTAATAAGACAAATAAGATTGTGCATTACTTAAAATTAATTGTAATGGCAAATGCATAATATATCTTAATTGAGTGGAACCTAAATACTGTCTCCGAATGTAGATAATTCTCAAAAACTTATAAGAAAAAAATCACTGAGATATTTTTGTGTTAAAATATTTTCATATTGTTGTTAAATGTCTGGAGTTGCCTTCCTGTAAGGTTTACATTCTCGCTATATTACAATACAAAATGAAAAGCATTTGATGTAAGTAGTTTATAGAAATCTTATAAAAACGCTGAAAAAGCAGTAAAGTGGATCAAAATAGTAAATTTACTGATATTTAAACAGAAAATTGATGATATTGTGTTGCTTTTCGAGAAGCTTCTCTTGCATATGTTTCAAGATTTTCAGGAATCTTTTATTAGTATGGTCTATATACAATCTACTAATAAAGAATTTCTGGAAACTTGACCATCTTTGGCATGTAAATCAACATAGATTCCTAGAGGAATATATTCAAATCAGTGATGAATAGTATTTAAAGTAATATTATATTATTCTTCATAGAACTACAGTGAAATCTCAGGGAGACATGCTCTGCTTCTCTATTAAATGTTCTAAAATAGACTATAATGATTTCATTATATTAAGATCGACTGACTATAATAACCATGATACTTAACGTCATCATCGTATTCATGAACCCATAATTTGACAAGTACCAAAGCTTGAATTGGTAAATTCTCTTCTTTGAAAATTGCATCTCCTACAGGAAACAAAGATAGTATCTCAAGTTGAACCTGGTTAACTAAAATTTCTCTATGTTTCCCCTCCACGATTTTTCTTTTTAAGTTTACAATTAGTTTAGTACAATAACACGACATGATTGTCCACATCATGAGAGATTCATTTCTGTGCTTGATACCTGGAAGAAGATAATTACTATCATCGGTTTGTGTAGATGTCCTCCAAACGTGCAAATCTTTTGGACCTTGCGCCATAAAATCCAACCAACCAAACGTGCAACCGTTCTATTGTGGCGAAAAATGTGAAGGATGATTCTGCAGACAAAACTACTTTCTTCGACTGTCAATAGACCAGGTTCTATGAGCGTGGCACCACCGTATATGAAGATTGAATAAATAATTTTGACAAGTTGCTTAGGTATTAGGCTTAGGTATAGGTTCTGCTGTAAATGTCTTGTTTATATAGAAGTCTTCTAACTGTAATCATTGAGACTGGAGAATCCAAATGCTGATTGAGCTCTACGATTACTTTTGATGCATTTGTTTGACTTTTATACACTATAATTTGCTTCAATATCTATTGGTATCTTTTACTCAGTTTCTCCTTCTGTCCACTATTTTATTTTACCGATGTTATCTCACCGTACTGAATGTATGCTAGCATGGCTTTGTAAACAATACCACTAGAAACGTCGGAATGTTGGGATGCTTTGGTCATGCTTGCTTTAGCTAGACGGAGTGCATCATTTGTCCTCTTAGAAAAAAATAACTCAAGATTTTCATAATTTCAATAAAGCTAAAAGCTAGTAATTACTGCCAGAATACATATATTTCTAATAACAAAAAAGCAGAAGCTGTTATCATCTTTTAATTCTTAAGAAGCGTATTCAGAAATATGATTTATTCACATATTTGATAACCAATTGTGGATATATTGCTTAAAGTTCCTTAAAAACTGTTCTCTTAAATATATAATAAACCTAATTACCAATTTCAAATCAGTGTGTTTTTATCTGATTTTGAAAAAGATGAGAATTCTTATAGTTACAATGAGATTATGCTTAATGAAACACATTGTAAGTTACTTGAAAAGCAATTTCAGTTTAAATTTTAGTATTTTTTACACTTTGGCTCTAATTATGACTAGACGTGAGAATAAATTATTGTAAGATTCAATTTGATTAGGGCCTATATTTTAATTGCATGATTAAATTGATTTTATTTGATACAATTAATTACACACACACACACACACACACACACACACACACACACACACACACACACACACACACACACACACACACACACACACACACACACACACACACACACACACATATATATATATATATATATATATGAAAAAAATTAAATATGTAAACTTTAAAACAGGCTATATTTTGACAAAATAATGAGATTCTTATTATTGTTGAAAACTATTTCAATAATAATAAATGAAGACTTTTTCAGAAAAATT
>JAPDSC010048853.1:14676-28803 GCA_026290005.1 Latrodectus geometricus
AGTTAAAGATGCTTTACATTCCCAAGGTAATGTCATATATTATGACAGTATTTGCTTAAATTGATGAGTAATTAACTTATGTGTTTTACTTCTTTCATCTATTGATGCACGCAGTTTAGAATTTAATTTTTTAGTTTTCCGGAATTTTTAATATTTGTAGAAATTTTAGTCCTATAAACATTTTAGTTGTAATTCACAGTTCTGGGATCTTGTTTCTTTTTTAGCTTTAATTTATACTTTTAATAAATAAACTCCTTTAGAGGACTATGCATTTTTACTTTCATGCATTCAAAAAAATTGAATTTTATTTCTTAAAAGAAGGCACAAAAGAAACTGTGAAGCATTTGTATCAAATGTTAAGGACTCTAAAATAGATGCAAACAGAAATTTAACTTAGATAAAGTAATTTTCAGTTATTTCTTCCTTGTAACATATATTTAAAAAATGAAAAAAATTTATTAAAACTATTTCAAGCTTATAGACATAAATACTGCTACTATGCAAGATTATAATATGGAATAAATCAATAAATATACATTAAGAATTATTTCAAACTCTATCACTGATAATATGCAAATAAATTAATAAAAAAGTTTATTATATATATATAAAAGGAGTCAAACGGAAGAAATTAAGTGTTTTATGATTGCTACATAGCAATAAGGAAAAAATTATAAAATTTAGTTGGCAATAAAAACTTTTGTGCCGCCCAATCTGTTTAGTGGTTAGCTTAACTGACTACGGATGGGGAGGACCGGGATTTGAATTCCGGTTCGGACATGGCTGTATTTTCTGTTTCTTTCTCTCTCTCTCTGTTCCTTGTCCTTTCTTCAGATAATGGATGAATGTGGCCCGTCCTATAAAAGGGTTTGTGGTGGTGTGGCGTGGGCTATGCTACTCGTACCTCCATGACTTGGTTCACAGGTGCCCACCGGGTAACGATAAAATGAGTAGCAGTTTCCGGCCTTATTGCGGCAAATGGGTTAATGCACTTACTTGCTCAAGGGTGCCCACCATTAGAAAAAAAAACTTTTGTCGAAACCAATTAATTTATGACTTGCCGTTATTTTTATCTACCTGTTTGATAACAGGTTATATAGATCTTCAGCTTTTAAGGATAGCTCTTTTCACATTCTGAATGCATGTTTGTATGGATATGATATCTGCCTTAAGTAATATAGCACTATTGAAGTAGTCCCTGTGGTTAAAAGTGAGTGTAGTACCGCCAATTAACAAACGAATGAAAAATGAATAGTAAATATTCCATTTATATGGTTAGTATGACGTGGTAAACAAAGTATTTAGTCCCTAGGTATATGTAGTGCTTATGTTAATCAATTTCAAAGCATAAAAAAGTATAATTTGCTAACTCAGTTTATTTAATAGAGATAATTAAATAACAGAGTAAGAAGCTCTAACCAGGAAAGATTCAGAAACTGATTTAAAATAGAAAGAATTAAATTTCTCAAAGAGAAATGTTTACTTAAAGCAAAAATGTACAGTATAAATACAAAAATTATGCGGGAATTCATGTACAAATGTTTAACACTTTCTCAAGTTTGTAATATGAACTTTTATGTTAATTATTAAAAACTTTTTCTCGTCTGACAAAATTTTCCCATAACATAAGAAAATGTGATGATTTACTCTCTGAAAAACAATGTTATAAAGAAATGCTTATAGATCAATTCAACATAGCAAAAATATCAATTTAATGATAAACGTAGTGAAACACATACCAACATTGATTGATATCTTTGAGACTGAAATTGAATAATGAACGAAAATGTGAATTAAATATAATCTGCATGCGCTTAGAACGAAATACCACGAATAAATAATATAATAAAGGTGTAATATTTTGTGATGCAAAACAAAAAAATCAGATATATTGTTCAAATAAGCATATTATAGTATAAAATTTTAAAGAGAAACTGCTTTTCTTACAATAAAAATTTATCGCTTATAAAATAAACAATTTCTATAATTGCTTTGTCTGGTATTTTCATTACATTTAAAATAATATATATAAATCAAAGTAAACATTAAATAGAAAAAAACTGTGAATGTCTTTATGTTATTCCAAACGAAATCATTATGAAAAATATTTTTTTGGTATTTGATTCCATTACTATTGTTTCTTGCTTACACAAGGACTGAAAATAAATATAAAAAGTTTGATTCAATGAAAATTGAAGTAAATTTATCAGATTAATATGCATGTTACTTTTACAATTTACAAACGTATAGTAATCAATGTTACAAATCTTTATTTTATATATGTTTAGCAAAATAAAATTGAGCAAAAAATACAAATTAGTTTTTATGAAGAATAAATATGACAGATTTTTATAGTTTAGACAAACTTAGAAGTAGAAACTAAGGTAAACTTTCTTTTAAAATTAATATGTAAATTTCACAAATTTACATTTTATTCTTGGGGGTGAGAAAGTCATATAAAAATATATTAAGTAAGATTTTTGGAAAGAATATTGTGATTTATTTACTCAGAATTTGGTATTTTTCCAGAATATATTTTAGAAATTAGTATTTTTGTTTACAATATAACTTGGTTTTTGGAAGAGTTCTTAAAATATTTTAACATTTCACACTTTATTTACCATGTTTCTGCATTTTTGTTTCCAATTTTATAATTAATACTTAGAATATAATATTTTTCATAAAAAACACATTTTCATTTCGCATTTTAAAGACATTATTTTAAGAGGAAACTGCATGACAATTCAACTGCAGTTACTTACAGTGTATTTCAATTTTAATAAAATATATAATCAAATATGATTTTGCTGTAATTTTTACAGTTTTAATCTTTTTAATTAGTTAACATTATGTCCTTACAATTTAAATAATTGATGAATGAATCACAATTTTATTAAAATAATAATTTTTTACTCAATTTAATTATGATTTTGTTTATTTAATGCTGTTTAAAAATTCATATAATTTTAGAAATATTGGTTTTATTTGTTTAAATTAGTAATCTTTATTATACATTTAAGTAGTTATTTTTTTAAATTTGAAAGTATTCAAATAAGATTAATGAATGTGGAAAGTGGAAAAAAATCCGATTTTATACAAAATTATTAATTATGAATTAAACAATCTAAAATACGCCAATAATACTTTTTAAAAAATAAATGTTCCCTTAAATGAAAAAAAAAAATTGAGTTATCATTGAGAATAAACTTAATTATATGTGCTTTAAAAATAGGAAATTTAGAAATAATAGAAATATATATCCATTCTGAAATTTATAGTGCTTGTTCAAATATCATGATGTTTTGAATGGTTTACTTCAATTGAAGTACAATTAAATTATCGCAACTATATTCATTAAACTATTAAAACGGGTATTCAGCTCATGAATTTATAGATGCACAATTTATTTTTTAAAAATGAAATCTCTTAAAACCATATTCATTAGCAATCCTAGGCTTGCACAAATTATACTATTCACAGTCTTACTTTGTTAGATTATGTAATTCCTTAAATCTAACATGTTCTCAACACTAATTCTTGATAAATTCATAATAATCTAAACATTCATGCAAATTAAATAGACATTGTAAACTAAATTGCAAAAAAAAGAAATTTTAATCTAAATAAGCACATATTAAATTAAATTTTTCATCCTATAAGAATATTTATTATAATTTTATTGCATTCAAAGCAAAAATAATGTAAATTTAGAATAATATTATAAGAAAATAATACTGCTACATAATGCTTTTAATATACTGTTATTTACATTGAAATCGTTAACTGTAAATATTTTTTCTTAGTATAGAATGTACGCTTCTTTTTATGTTTAAAATAAATACTTTAATAATTTAAAATAAATACAACCAGCTTGTAGTTAATTAGTGATATGTTTGAAAGAACTCAAGCTCTCAAAATGAAATATATTAAAATATTTAAATTTCATCTTTAAAATTAATTTTCAATTCTCTAGGAATTTGGTAGGATAAAATTAGGAGAGCAGAAACTTGTCTTAATTTTTTCCTTTCATTCTGTATTGATCACAACAAAAGAAGGCAATTACATTTATTTCTATTTATTATAATTTGTTCAAAACACCACGTGAAAACAAAAATTTAATTTTCACGTGGTGCTTTGCACAGATTATTTTTAAATATTAGTAAAGATTGAGTATTCTGAGAAGATAAGAAAGAATAAATTTTCTACAGACATTAAACATTATTACTTAATAAATTAAAGATGATATACTAGAAATCCCTTTTTTGCTTTGAGCAATTATTTAGTAAAATTAGATTGATTTTTATAATAAATATATTTTAATAATAAATTTTATTTTCATAAATAAATAAATTAGATTGATTTTTTTGTATATCTGCATTTAAAATCTAATTTCTTAATTAAAGTTTTCTAATCTCTAGCACTGCTTAATTAAAATTTCGAGAGTAATGAACACTTAAGATTAAAAAATAATTATGCATATTGGTTTGTAAATAACAACTACATGAGAAAAAAATAATAATTAAAAAATCTAAGTCCTCATTTTCATAAAACATATAATCTAACTTTTCTTCTAGTGTGATGATTTGCGAGGTGCAGCATTATGGTCTGGGATATCACACTTCCAATATCTGTAGGCAGGAAAGATTCAATGACGGTATTGGAACGAAACCTACATCTCTTTAAAGCTACTTTTTCAAAATAGCATCTAAAAAGTAGCCAAAATTTACTTTGCAGTAGTTAACAATTTTATTTTAATGATGGCTACCAGTTACTGATTTCCTGGAGATAAGAGAATTGTCCATATTTCGTAGCTTGTGTTTTCACCCAACTTGAACTCCACTGAAACATTTTGGGATGATTTGGAACTTGATGTTTGCACAGGCTTATTATCTGCAGATACACATGCAGACATTTATATAGTTCTTAGAAGTAATTCTAATTTTAACGACTTAATTCTTAGGTTAAACTTATAATGAAAACCCATTATTAACCCATTAATACCGTAAAATATGGGTTGCGTTATATCAGTCTTAAATGTACAACAAGTTATATGAAAAATGTCTATTCTACAAAATTTAATGTAGAATACATTTGTTCAAAATTCTATGAATTGTATAAGAAAGATTTGAAAAGAAAATTTAAAAATACTTTTGGCTGTGTTTTGAGTATAAATTACTTGCCTCCAATTAATGATTTTTTCGTTTCTACCTATTGTAAAAACATTATACTCCTCAGTCATTTGTAACTTATATTTCCTTTCACAAGCCAACTCATTATTACTTTTTGAATTGTCTTGATCTAAAATCATATTTTGAATAATATAGATTTACAACTGCAAAAAATATACACATAACGAATTATAAAGTAATACTGTAGCAATCAATATAGTTAATTAATGTTTAGCAAATTAAACCTTTCCGTTTTACTCTAAATGATAATATTAAAGATAGTTATAACATAAAAATGAAAGGAGAGATTAAATTATAAGAAAGGAATTTTAAATGTTTTTGATGTAACTCATATAATAAAAAATTAAATATTCACTTGTTTAAATCCTTTAAATACCACTCTTTTAAATGTTTTAATTATTAGAAATGAAAGCTTTTCTGTAAAATTCATTAATTTTTTATAAAAAAGGAATAATATATGGGAAACTTTTACATCAACCTAACCGAGCTATTAGTCCACTAAAAGATCCTCAACATATGATAATTTGTAGGATACAAATTGATACACTATAGTTATGAGAAATAGTAGTTGGAAAAAATTGATATTTGAACTGAGAAAATAACATATCTGAAATCAACTGCTAATGCGTACGGTCTGAAACATAATCAACGAACTGTGAGAACAGTTTGGATACTTTGAAATCAGCAGGGCATTATATCAAAACCTGTGATACAACAATAATTTTGATGCTGTCAGCATCAAAGTACTTTTTTAAAGAAAAAAATTATGCGAATCATTGGTCATATAAAAATAGCAAAAATAAATAAATCCCAATAAATAGAATTTTTAGATCGTACACATTAATTTGTTTTTCAAACTTAATACCTTCATAAAATTTAATCTTTTTTACTTATTGCTAGGAGTCAGACACCTTTGGTTTTAGAACAGAATTTTAATTCAAATTAAAGTTAATGTTCTCCACTTCTATTTGTTTGGATCCTCTATTCTATAGTTTTACGATCTTTTAATGGATGTGAGGTATCTATCTAAATGATTTGAAAACAGGAAACAATTAGAAGATGTCTAGATTTGGTTTACCTCCCATAGAAGTATTGTTTCACTTGAAGGATATGGAACCACGTTCTATTTTACGAAACCTCTCTTTTAATGGGGAACAACAAGAAGCTTCTACTCGGTTAGGAATAAAATCAGCTACCTTCCAATAGCAAAAGCATTGCTTTGAACAACTAGGCTTTCTCGTTGGATGGTTTAAAATTTGTTTTTTTAATTGCTTCCTTAAAAATTGTATAATAAATTTTCTGGGGCAATCATTTAGTTTAAAAATCAATGTTGGATTTCAACACAAATTGGAAGAACTTAAATTATTGACTGAGGATAAATTAAAGTTTCTAGTCTTGTATCTATAAGTATAATGTTTGTCAAATCTATTGTGCATGAGAGAACTAGAAAAATTAGAAAACGAACAGAATAGGAATTTTATATTTTGTTACATAATAGTTGAAACAATATATAAATATATAAAGTTTAAATCGGTAGGGCAAGTTGCAAGACAATAGACTGAAAATGCGTTTTGAATTTTTTGTATCTTAAAGACGTACTTCCTCTTCTGCTTCTAAAGGTGCAGAAGAAATAAAAAAGATATTTTAGCAAATAACTATGTTAAACCCAGCGATGAAGAGCGTAGATATCATAAGATAAACGGGAAAGTTCTTGTCGTTTTCGGATTACCATTGAAAGAAGTGAGAACAAATATGAAAACTAGTAGATGACGTGTTTGAGATACCGATCAATCAAGAATAGAAACATCAGTCATTATAAAAGCAGGTCTACCACGCACCTTCATCAATCGTAATTCGTACAGTAACGAAAAAAATGAAAGTATCGAAAGAACTCGTTCTGTGTTGTTTATTTCACGACTTCAGAGAGGGCTTATCAGATGCTGCATCATGTCGATGTGTAAAGCGTTTGGGGATAGTGCTGTGAATGATACCACAGCACTACTATAGTAGTGGTGGTACTATAGTACCTGTGGTATACCACAGGATACTGTTCCCCCACTATTTATGCACCCATGCAAAATTATGCTTTATGCCTAGTGGACTAGTCGTCAAGTGATTCAGTATAAACTGCTATCAATGAACCTAACGGTTACCGTGGGCCTGTAATCTCAGCAATTGGAATCTGTGCTAAAGGAATTGTAGTAGAAGAAGCCTGCATTGGCTAATTGAAAGGGTCTACTGTTTTTGTTGCGCTGGTGGCCAGGAGTGCCATTGGGAAAATTTGTACCACCCTTCTTACTCACTTGAACTTACACCATCAGATTACCACCTTTTCCATTCTTTTGACAATCATCTTTGTGGAAAATCCTTCATCAATGAAGCAGACTTGCACCAAGCATTTATAGAGCATTTTGCATTCAAAACCTTTGAGTTTTACTGAAAAAGGATTGCACTATTGGAAACATGTTGGCAGAAGGTGCTGAATGCTGATAATGATTATTTCTAAGACTAACAATAGGTTACACTTTTTGTAGTCATGTTCTTTTGGGTCATTTAAAATGGCAAATACTTTCTTCTTTACCTTATAATAATGCTCACTTTTTTATCAATGTTTTTTCAAAGAGAGGTTTTTACTAAATAGGAAAAATTTTTCAAAAAATTGTTTAGTTAGGAATTTAAAGTGTCACATTCTTATCAGTTACTTTATTTCATATATTTTAACAAATGACTTTTCATGTATTCATATGTGTCAATTACCATTTATTTCAAATATTTAATTTTATAATTTAAAATAATTGAAACTATAAGTAATTAAAGTAAAAAACATAATAGTTTGAATAATTATTTTTAAAAGTAAATAATCAATAAAATAAAAGATATTCTAGTTAAAGTACGTAAAAAAAATGTCTTTAATAATGATGAAAAATGCTTCAATAGTTATTTTTAAAAATTTCCCTGAACTCAGAGGCAACTTTAACATTATGAATAAAAGAAAACTTCGACAACCGACCCCCCTACCACAACCTACAACAAATTCACTATATTCACATTTTATTTTAAACAAACATAACATACATTGTACACATAATGAATTTAAAAATTTCAACTAAATTTCTTTTACAGTTTTTCAGAAAATCCTTTTTTTTCTTTTACATTAAAATTCCAATTAAATTTACCATTTAAAACTACAATAAATAAAAAAATTAAATCAATTATTAAAAGACAGTAGGCAAGTAAAAAAAAAAGCGAGATTTAAAATTCAGCATAAAATTTTGTATTGAATTTTGAAGTTTTCCACACATTTTTAGGAAAAGAGAAATATAAATTAAAATTCTCAATCATAATAACTTATTTTTATCAGATTATATGCACTGAATCTATTTTGATTTAGTTTGCAGTTGCTTTTGAGAAATTTTAGTTTATTCCGAGAAACTCGAACAATGTCGATTTGTTCGTGTCTAATAAGCTTCCTCAGAGGAACTTATTCCATATCTGTCACATTCACTATTTATCATAGTGAAAAGAACTCTTTTTTAGCATTCTATGACACATTCGAAAATTTATTTTGCTGCTTGACAGCATTCATTTGAATTTGAATTTAATATGAATAGAATGAGTTAATAAAAGAATAACTGAGCCTCTCATATTATATTACTTAAAAATATCTATGACTTGATTATTGATGTGTCACGCATTTATGAGTGAAATACATATAAAGTAAGATAAAATTTATTGACATTACTTTAAATAATGCTGGTGTAATATTTGTTTTATTTATCTATAAAGTTTTCTGAATCTGTAAACATATTTTTCATATTTAAAAAAAAGATATATCTAATAAAAGTTTAATGATAAGGATATAGCAAATATTTCTTAGTACTACCTTTTAATATTACTAATTTTAACGCCAAATATAAGTTGCATTCTTGAAGACACGTATAAAGAAAATAAAATATTCTGTCAAATTTTCTTTTTATTTTACATATACTTATGCGTTTTGACATACGTCAGGTAAAATGTACTGTCCAGAAGATGCTTAAATATTTTATTTTACTCATAAGGTTGCCTATCTACATAGAATTCCAAATTATCATTCGTATGCAAATAATATTGTAAAACTAATCAGAATGTACTGCATTAATATTACATAATTAATTTATTTACATAAATGTTTCATTTATTTAAAAATTTGCAGTAAGTGTTTTTATTTCAATTTATAATTTTCATTTTCGAGGGTGTTTTTTTATTTTATTCTCCAACCAAGCCAATAATCTCTACGTGAAATTATTTCGAATAAGTCACAAAAATATTTTAAAACTATTCACAATGCATTACAGTGAAATTTTATGAGTTTCATTAATTTTTACCAATATTTTATTTAGTTAAAAATATTCGATTATTTGATTACTACTAATAGCACATTATCTGAACATTTCAAGTTTAAAATCATAGTTTGAATAATGGAAGTATTTTTCGCTGATCAAAAATACGCTGTTAAAATAATTTTTAATACAATATAAATATAAACGAAAATTTTCTCATTCATACAGAAATTTTAATTTCCTAAAATTCTTATGTTTTTTTTTATCAACAAAATTTATTTCTAGAGAAATATCAAATTATAGAAAATAATCGAATAGAAACTTAACTACATAAACTGTAGTTGGTATAAAATTTTTAAAAGAATTGAACCAAAATTTAATATTGTTATAGAAAATATCTACATAAAAATAATGGAAAATTTTTTAAAATGGTATGATGAATATACTTGTGAAATTTATTCTTTAAATAATTTCAGTATTTCGTCCGTAAATGCAATATTTCGTCCTGAAATGATCTGATTATTAATGAAATTATTAAAAATTAGGATAAAATTAATACTTCAGTTATTTAACTACAATGTTTTTAGAAATAAAACTATAAAATAGGGAAAGGACATTCATATTTTTATTCTTTTTAATACGTAGTAATTTTTTCATTAAATTAGTTCTATACTGAAGAGCTAAATCTCTGGTACACCTGTTTAATATCGTGTAGGGCCCCCTATAACACTTAGAAGTGTCGCAATACGATGCAGTATGGACTCTACTAAGATGTGAAGTAGTTCTGGAGGCAATTGACACCATGAATCCTGCAGGGTTGTCCATGAATTCGTAAGAGTACGAAAAGACAGAGATCTCTTTTGAACAGTTTGTTACAAGCTATCCCATACATGCTCAATAATGTTCATATTTGAGGATTTTAGTGATCAGCAGAAGTGTTTAAAGTCAGAAGAGTATTCATGGAGCCCACTCTGTAGCAATTCTGTATGTGTATTGGTGTCTCGTTCGCCTGCTGGAATCCTCCAAGTCCGTTGGGATGCACAATGGACATGAATGAGTATAGATAATCAGACAGGATGTTTTTGTAGGTATCACTTGTCAGAGTTGTATCTCGACGTATCAGGAGTCCCATATCACTCTAACTGCACACAGACCCTCCACCAGCTTGAACAGTCCCTTGTTGACATTCAGTATTCATGAGATTTTTTCCATAGTCGTACATGTCCTTCCAACCATACCATACAATTTAAAACGAGATTCGTCAGACCAAGTAACGAGTTTCCAATCATCAATAGCCCAATGTTTGTGTTGACAGAGCAAGGCGAGAAATAAAGAGTTGCGTTGTGCAGTCATCAAGGGTAAACGAGAGGACCTTAATCTTCGAAAGCTCATATCGAGTGTTTTTCTTTGGTTCTCATGCAAACGTTTGTTGATGGTCCAGCAAAGAAATATGTAGCAATTTGCGGAAAGGTTGCACTTCTATTGCATTGAATGATTCTCCTCAGTAATTGTTGGTACTGTTCTTGCAAAATCATGCAATCTCCTCATGCAATCATCAATCATGCTCCTACAGTGATGTCGAAGATTCTATATCTTACTGAATTCCCGATATTCACGGTACACTCCTGAAATCCATATTTTATATCTACTTCGGAGATACTATGTCCTATCATTCGTGAACCAACAATAACACTACGTTCAAATTCACTTCCATCTTGAAAACCTGCTATTTTTTCATCAATAACCCAGCTATAACAATTGTGCCAGACACATATCATTTCATATAGATGTTGCTGACTGCCAGCGCCCCCTTCTGATTGATTCCATATCTTTTTTTCGCATACGCACGAATGTACCTGTTTTATTGTCACTTTAGTTTGTTATTTTTAGATACCTTAAAATTATGTCTGAATCTGTGGAACTTATTTGCCTTAAGGCACTCATTTAGATGAAGGATTAGATAAAAGTAAACAACGCGCGTGTAATACAATACAATTAGTTTAGAATACTATTTTTTAAGAAACTAATTTGTGTAATTAAGAGATATTTAATGTAATCCATATTTCACCTGTTAAAGCAACTACCATACAATTTAGGAAGAAAAAATTAAATATACAAAATGACCGATATTAAGAATATTTGGAGCTCTGAAGTTACTATGTTAATTACCAACGTATCGATAATTTCGTTGTTATCGAACTGAATAAGGATATTCCTAGTTCCATTTATATTGAAATCTCAATTACATTGAAATTAGAGATGTAACTTAAATATGAAATGCTCGAAATGATTTTTATTAGTCTAACGTTCAAGATTGTTTTCCTTCTTAGAGTGCCAATTAAATATATTTAAGATCAACTTTAATTAACAAAGTCTTAAAGAAAAACAAAGTTCTACATAATGAACCCACAGATCATTATAATTAAAATTACCCTCTTTACAATAAAAAAGCATATAAATTATATATATATATATGTATATATATAAACAAAGAATTGCATCATGAAACCTTTTAAAGATCAATTTTTTTTATTTTGATGTATTTGAATGCATTTTTTTACTTACAGAGTACTAAAGTCAGTGAATGCTTTTAGCTCATCAACTAAATTCATAAAATTATAATCAATAATAAGTTTGGCATTTTAATACAAATTAAATCTTGTAGTATTAATATTCTTATGTTTCAATAAAAATAGTTTCCAATTTGCTGTATCATGTGTGGAATATTTAACATATTTTAAAATATCGAAAATATTTTCATAACCATAATTTCACTTTATTATAAATGTATACTATTTCATTTGATAAAAAATCATAGAACTTTTGTATGAATAACTTGAAATGAGTAGTAAATTTTGAGCGTTAAATAATAAAACAGTTTTTTTTATAAATTTTAAGAATTCATAGAAAAGGAAATGTCATGATTTGATTTAAATTAGAAATTTTTTCTATGTTCTTTATATTACTATTTAAATGTACGATAAAATTTTAAATTAGAAAATATAAAGAGATATTCCTTGCTTTTTTACTTAAAAATAAATCATTAGCAAGTCGCTCTAAGATACAGAATAAATTTGAAAGACATGGTACAAAGTTCTTGGTTTAATTGTAAAGTTTCAACGTTGTTTAAATGCATTTACACTTGAGTAGTTGAGTGTTCATCGATTACAATTCAGAGATAATATCGATTACACTTCAATAGTAATTAAATTTCAACAAATCTTTAAATCTCAATTCGAAATTAAAAAATGCCAATATTTTAATTAACATATAGATTCAAACAGATTACTTAGCTTAATAATTTTTATGGGGTAATTTAAAACGAATATTAAATTACCCGATTAATTATAAGAATAAAAATAAGAACTCAAAGAATAGGAACTTTTGATAAAGTGGTTACATGTATTTTGAAATATTTAGTGTTAATGTTTAAAAATTCAAAGTACCTTTCCCCCAGGTTTTATTTTGATAAAGGTAAAGGGAAGCCTTATACAATATCTGAAACATTCATTTATGGACGAATTATTATAAACGGACAAAAGTTGATAATGTTTATTTCCGATTAAATAATCTTTTTATTTTAAATAAGTACGTATATTTAAATAAAAATATATATAATATTTTTAATAAAATATATAATTATTTATAAATAAAGGGTATATTTATAAAAAATAAATTATTTTTTTTATAGAAATTCAGAGTTTAAATTTTTTGCTTAAAAATGGATTAGTTTATTATTAAGTATTAACATAAAATGAAACTCACACAAGTGTGTAAGTTATATTTATGTGAATGTCTACTTTATTAGTAAACAAAATAAAACAAAAGAAAATGAGAAGAGCTTTAGTGTGAAATACTGACATCAGATGCTCCTCAATGGTAAAATTGAAGTTTAACCTGAAAAAAATTAGGAAGTATTCTGCGTTTGATTTTCAATGAATGTATTAAATTGAGTATAAATTTACAATTGTAATTTCAAGGCATTCATAATAGATTTTAAAGTTTTAAAATTTAATTACTAATTATTCTATGAGAAAAATTTAATGAAAACTTGATTAAAATAAGTATTTTGAATAATAAGTATATATTTGACTTTATTATTGCAATGTTTCAGGAAGCAGAACAATTTTTATAGACCAAAGAAAATTAATGCTGGAAATCAAATATTAATTTTGAGCCTCGATTATAAGAAACAATCGATATCTGAGTTAGTCTCATACTATCGATGTTATACCGGGGGGTAGCATTGTTTAATAGGGTCTTTTAATGAGCGTAACCTCAGCATAGTAGAGTTCTGCTGGGTCAAATGTTGGCCAATCTTCTTCAGGACAAAATAATACTTATCCTAGATTTGTTACATGAATTAAGCTTGCAATCTTAAATATTTTAAGAAATATTTAATTTTAAACCATTACACACACACAGACTATTATAGTTCTTTTTTAAAGAATTTATTACGAGAATTGCCTAATACTACCAGTTTGATTTTTATTTTAGCACATTTTGTATGAAAATTACTCCAATATTCAAAATAACTTATAAAGTATAAGAAATGAAGTATTTTATAAGTTATTTTTATTACACACACACACACACACACACACACACACACACAC
>JAPDSC010048853.1:33803-72242 GCA_026290005.1 Latrodectus geometricus
ATAAATGCAGTACAATATTTTCAAATTTGTATGATAATTTGAGTAAAATTTTAATAGATATAAAATATTAAATAAAACCACATATTGCCATACCAATAATTTTGATAGTTTGTTCTATGTGTATGGATTAGATGTTAAATTCTTTTAGAAGCATAATGCATTTATCAAATATCATTATTTTATCATGAAGTTTCATAAGGCTAGAAAGCCGAAAATTTTAATGCTTAAAATTTCTAATTAAATCAATATTTTTAGATATTTTAATCAGATTTCTTTCCCTATTCCGGCTCTCTCATAGTAAAAACGTTTATTTTCTGATAAATATTAATAAGTATACTTATCAGTTAGAAATATATATGTAAAAATTAATGATTATTAAATTTAATGATGAATATTTTATTTTCTAATTGAGATACTTAAGATTTAAATCATATAGTATTTTTGTTGTATATTTTTAAAAAGAGCAAACTAAATCATTTTTATTTGCACATTAGATATGAAAAAGAGAAGTAGATCATAATCATATTTTAAGAGAATTTCTTATTACTTGCAAAATATAAAATTACGAGCAAAAAGTTTTAGAAATAGAAAACTTAGCAAAATACAAAATATGGTAACCAATGTTTTTCACACGATTAAGGTAAAAACATTTTGTATGCAGAAAATGCGTATATTATAAAATATATTTTGTAAATATCTATGGTATTTATTACTAGAAAAATATCATGGTACCATTAACGTGAATTGTTTTATATTTTGATTTCCATCGACTATATCTTTCGGCATTTACTTGTTAGGAAGTTGTAAGCTCATCATGGAAAAATTAGGAGTGGTATTTACAAAAAGTAAAAGTTATTCCTGGAATACTCGAACGATGGAAAGTCAGTATGAGGTTAGTAAAAGTTTATTTCTGAGTATTTCAAGGAAAAAATAAAAAATATTATTCTGAATTCATATATCGATATTCAATAATAATAAACTCTTCTGAATTAATAATAATTTGATTTAAAAGAATTAAACTAACTTTCTTCTGAATAATCTCTTAATTTTCTTAATTAATAAGCACGATTATATTTTTAGAATAAATTTACTTTTGAAATATATGTTTATACTTTTTTTACGAAACTTATATCAATTGAAATATTCATTTCCATCATATTTTATTTATATATTCATATCAAATTTATATTAAGAGACATGCTACGAAGACGTTTCTAATTTTACACATTTTATGCATATATTTTAATCCACTATTTTGATTTCAACTAAATTATTTCATAAAGCTAACCTAAAATATAGCTGAATATAATGTTATATTACAGCAAGTATTTACTGTTTTTATCAATGAAAATGCAATTAATGAAGTATATGCAATGTTTATCAATAAATTGTAAAATATGTTTACCAGTTTCCTCACATTAATTATTTAACAGATATTAAATGTTTATATGTTAATTAATTAAATATAATATTAGATGAATAGGATGTTGAAGTTATTTTTAATTAAATTAAAAATCATGAAGCGCTTTGATTCAACAAAGAACATTATTTTTTTTTCAGAAAATATACAGAAAACGTGTATATTTTTGTCGTTGTTGCTACCAATGATACTTGTTGAGGCCAATCCCACCCGTCTGCGATGGGGCGAATGAAGTCAGAAAGATCGTCTTCCGTTTTAGAACAGAGCACCCCACGAGGGTGGAAGTACTGCTTTTGCTCATACGGATGGTGCTGCCCTGCTTCAGATAAGCAGGGAAGCACCACCTGATTCTTCAAATTTAGAGATAGGATGTCAGAGAGGACCCAAGGCCTGACTCCTAACACCCCCATATGCATTCATGTGGAATGGATCTTGAAGAAAACTGAGACCATGACATATTTTCAGTCACCATTAGCGAACACGTCGGACCTTCGAATAAGCAGGGATTCGAACTCACTTTATTCCGGTAGCAAGAACGACGCGCTAACCAACCACGGCCTATTGTATAGATTAAAAATATTAATAAAATGCAAAAATATAATATAAAATATTTGCATTAATATCAGCTATTCAGAGAATTCTTTCGACAGATTGATCTATTTGAAGCGTATGAATTGATTCTTATCACTGAACATTTGTTGATCGTATTTTCAGTATATAGTTGAGGAATAATCTTTGTTAGATCTTATTACAAACTTATAAATTTCGTTTTAAATGTCGGTAATTCTGGGCATAATTTCCTTTGCTATCTGCTTAGGAATGCAGGAATTTATAATTCTCATTTATGCTAAAGATTCATTGCATAATTTACTAAAACCTATTTTCTCTCCAAATCTTGCATCATATATGTATATAGTATCATATGGAAATCTTGTATCACAGCTGAATCAAGTGAATGAATTTTCCCCTTTCTTTTATTCAAAGAAAAATAAATTGCATCTTCATAGAAAGGAGGAGCAAAACAGTGTGATTACAATCTCATTGATCTCAATACGTTTTTTTAACCACGGACAGCCTAGAACTGCAGAGTGCTAATAAAAGTGTCAATTTGGTTTATTTAAAAAAGATGGGTGTGCAGACCATGACAATACATATTTTGGGATACATAAATGATTCCCTTCTGAGTTAATTTTTGTTAAAATTTTAATTCCGTTTTCTTTTTCTGTGATACGTAGGAAATTAAAAAACTCGTTAGCAGTATGAATCATGGCTATCATCTACTGATAAAAATTTGTTTTTCAAACAATGATTTACGACATAATACTTGAGAAATATAAAACAGATATCCATAAAATGATTGATGCATTTTGATGTTTAATTATTTAAGCACAATAAGGAGATTTATTTGAATTTATAAAATTAATTATTAAATGCAGTTAAGAACTTTAATGAATTTTGCACTGCAACATTTGTCTCGTGAAAAATATGTAGACAATAGACAGTTGATTTCACTTTAGATACTGTCAAGTATTTTATCTCATCCGAATGAATCCTTACGTCACCACTTTCTTTCCGCAAGCAATATCTTTTATAAATTCTCTAAGGAATAAATCCTCTGGTGTTACTTCTGGTGATCTGAGTGTCCAAGAAATTGTGTTCTATCCATCGTTTTTTGAAATGTTCAATATAAGTGATAAGAAAAATCGTTAATCTGCGCTTTAGGTCCCCTACTCTGCCAACTTGGCGATAAATACACCAAGTGTGGTAAACCGGACGTTTTATCCCTAATGAGCTCTTTATGGCAACCTCAGAAGGAAATAATTTGAAGCGTTTTTTCGCGCATGCTCATTAATTGGTTTTTTCTTTTAGCATTTTCATTCGTCGTTAATTAGTTTCAGTTTGAAAAATCGGTCATTTTCATTGGTCGCTAATTGCTTTTGAAAATCGTTAAAAATCGTATTCCATTATTGCCATGGCAACAGCGTTTTTGAAAACGCGCCAAGTAAGGGACCCACAGCACACTTTCACCAAGTTGATAGAGTAGGGGACCTAAAGAGCATTTTCACCAGAAAAATATGTAAACTGAAAAATAAATTGTTTTTGATGAAGAGTAGAGAAAAATATCAAAAAAATATATATTCAAAAGAGAAAAAGAAAGCATTTAAGGAAATTTCACACTGTAAGCAACTTATAAGTTATTCCATGAATGAATATTATTGATTTATTTATATTTTCATTGGAATGTATTGGACACAGTTTATAGACTAATTATTCTTACATAAAGCTTCATATTTTAAAATATTTTGGTAAGAGATTTATGTTTTAAAATGCGAAATTTGAAGCGAAATAAAAGTGAATCGTCGAATTCATAAATTCCGATCAAGTAAACCATAAATAACATTGAGAAATTAATCCCCTACATTTATGCCAGTATCTAAAGAAATGATATAAATGTCTTAAAGAAATACTGTATAAAGCTTCAAAGATTGGTTCCAGTATCAAAGGAAGACTAAGATAATGGTCTAAAATAATGGAAGATCACGCTTGCTGTACAAATAAATGATTTGAAAAATTTACTATAGATGCAATTTGAATCATAATACTAACATAGATATGAAACTTCCTAAAAATGAATAATATATTGCAAAAGAAGTATGTTTCTATCTAAATTTATGAGATTGAAGTATATGAATTGCAAGGTTACTTCATTTTCAGACAAGTTAATAAGATTTCGAAGAAAAATGACTTACATACATTTTATTTATTTGATTCAAAAATTGTAAATATTTCTACTCTTTTTCATGCGTTTAACTAAATCTGATCTCCTTGAAACTCAATATTTTAATGCAGGTATGTGCAAATACTGGAAAGGTTCTATCCGGCTCGGGGATAGAATTTTAATATGCCAGTACGAGGTAAATTAAAAAATATATATATTAATATATTATACAGCCTATTTTGCTTTTTCTATTTTGCTTATTTTTTCTTCCTTTTTCTACAAAACATAAATCGATGGAAATAAGAAGCACAATTTTCAATCACAAACAATTTTCAAAAGTGTTAAATGTGAAAGTTCTTCGTTAATTATAGATGTAGATTGATGCCAACTATCGTTATCTCTCTCGGGGAGCAAGCATATGAAAATCAAATATAGGCGAATTAGACCTCACACGTAGCAGACTGAGCATTTTTAAACTCCAGCCATCAACCACAAGATAGCTACTAAAAATATAAAAATGATTTAGACAGCTGTGCTTTTAATGATGAATAAACCTGGAAATATTTTATTTACAGTTGTAAAATATAAACCAATGTATTTCATCTGCAATGTAGAGCAGTCCTTAAAGAATATAATATTTAATTTTGAGATTGTAAGCTAATCTCGAAAAATGGTGTCTTCTAGAATCGAAGCCATCGATAAAAATTTGATATCACAATTAAATTTTTGATAAATGCACTGTTTAAACTTTGCTTCATATTTATAGGTGAAAGCTTTACTATAGATGATACTGCTTAGTATTATTTATAGAGGTTCTTTGAAAGTACCAAGAAATTGACATGCATGCGTTTTTTTTTATAAGTAACTGCAACGGAATATGATATTTTTCGAGAATTTCAAGAAGGGTTTTAATTTTGAAAGAGCCTTCAACAAACAGATGTAATATTATGACTAATGAATCTCTAAATATGATGGGGGGGGGAATCTGAATTTCTTGGACTCTTTAATCAAAAATGTCCCTGGAACAATGTTGGTTCTGGAAAATTAAGTTATATAACAATATGCATGGAATGTAAAAACTGTGCTTAAGGCAGTATAAAACTTGTTAATATTATTCAGTCTCTTGGGCTCACAGTCAATTTCGAGATTTACTTCGTTCTGGGGAATCTGAATATTTTAATCTATTGTATTACATGAAAGTACGGTGGCTTAGTGAAGGAAGTATTTTGAAGCATGTTTGGTAGCTAAAAGACGACACTTTGTTCTTTCATGATAAAAAATATTCTATGAAGTACAAAATGACAGAAAGGCTTTTAGACTTTGCATTTTACACATATATTTTTTGTCATATGACCAATTTGAATGTAAGGATGAAGGGAAAATTCAATTTACCAATGATATTTGGACACATCTCAAAATTTTTAAATTAAAACTTAACATGTTTGCTGGGCAACTAGATAAGAACGATTTGTCTCATTTCTAGAGGTTAAATTCAATATTAGAAAAGTTTAAGAAAATTATGAAGGTGGTTTGAAATAACTATATTTTCAGTTTGAACCCCGATTTCAAGATATCAGTTCCATTCAAACAGAATTGGATATTTTTACAATGAACCTTTGAACATAAATTGTGAGACAGTGAGGATAAATTTGTAGCTTGAATTAAATGAGATGTAATTAACAATCATCTTAAACAGTTGTTTCTAACAGGAAAAAGCTAGAGTTTTAGAAATCATTATCGAAAGTAAGTTAACCCACCTTTAGTATCTCCTGTCAGGAAGATCAATAATATGTTTGCTTTATAATATATATATGAACAAGTGTTATCAATCATGAACATTAGAAAGAATTATTTCAGAAGTAAATTGACACATGAACTCTTTAGAATCAGTACAACTCACATTGAACCTAAATATAAAGAACAATTAAAGATGAAATCTCAACTGCATTCATTTCATTAATATATTTATACTGTAATACATTTATACTGTTTCGAAATTTTAGAAAAATTTATCATTTTGTACCAAACTTTTTTTCGATTTTTGTCCAGCGACAGAAAAAGTTTGCTTTTCTCTGTTTAAAAGCTTTTTAAGTTTAAGTTATTTCAATATTAACACTTGTGTAATAAGCCGCCCAACATGTATAGTGGTTAGCGTAACTAACTGCGGATGGGGAAGACCTGTCTTCGAGTCCCGGCTCGGGCATGAATGTACTTTCTCTCTCTCCCTGTGTTTCTTGTCCTTTCCTCAGATGATGGATGAATGTGGCCCGCCCTGTAAACTGGTTTGTGGTGGTGTGGCGTGGGCGATGCTACTCGTACCTCCGTGACTTGGTTCACAGGTGCCCACCTGGTAACTATAAAAGGAGTAGCAATTTCCGGCCTTGTTGCGGCAAATGGGCTAATGTTTTTACTTGCTCCAGGTTGCCGTCCATAGAAATAAAAAAATAACACTTATGTAATAAAATAACATAAATGCTTTAAAAACATTATAATGAATAAGAATAAATTTATTAAGTGAGGATTTTTAATTGTTTCGATTGGGAAATACAGAAAATATTTAGAATAAGCTATGAAAAATGTCTTAAACGTTTTAAATTCATGTTAGTAATTTCAACTTAATAAAATAATAAATATTGCATTCGAATCTAACATTTTATGGATTGAAATTTTAACTATTCAAACAAGTTTTACTGATTTTAACATAAAATTAGAAAGATTTTATTTATGATGAGGATTTGCATTAAGAATTTAAAGGAATAAACTAACCATCAGTAACAAAATTGTTTGAAATGTAAAATAATAAAACATAATCGGGAAAGATGTCTGTAATTTTAAGTGTAATATTATTTAACTTATGTGTATGAAAGAAAATAGAAAATAATTGATTCTATTAATGAGTTTGGCATCATTATGCGGGTATTTTTATAGATAGATTAAAATAAAATAAAAAAAGTTATAAGCAAATAACGTTAACATTTATCTCAGAAATATCGCTATAAAAATAATTTTGATGATGTTTTGAAATATTAGTAACTTTTCACAAAAACAAACAAAAAGTGATCAACTTTAAATAAAAAAAAAAATTAAAGAAAATATGAGTTGAAAAATGCGTATGATTTTAACAAAATATAGGGCTTAAATCAAATAATACGAAAGAAAATATTTTAGTTCTTTTTCGCATAAAATAATAACACCTAAACTTACATCATATATATATTTTAATATTTTATAAAAATTTTTAACCTCATTTTATTTTTGATCCTTTCTTTTTTGTAATGATGCCAGATGTACAAGTAATTTACAAAACAAAAAACAAAAGAATGGAAGGAGCTTCTTTCGTTAAATAACTTATGAAGAAGTCATCGTTATACCTTTACCTTGAGTGAGTATTATTTGCTTTTTGCATACAGCTTTTCGTGCTAGTGTTTTGAATTATAAATAGCTTTGAAAACATCTTACGAGCTATACTGATATATCTTTATTTCTAACACAATTTTTATATTCAAGTTTGTCTCATTTGAAATAAAAAATTATATGAGTTTGTATACAAACTGTATATATTTGCTTTATATTCAGGATTTTATTTTATATCATTTTAAAAGCAAATGGGAAAGATAGTAACTTAAATATTTGGACATAGTTAAAGTATTAAAACCGAGTACTTATCTTCTAGAAAAAGAGATTTCATGTGGCAAAAATAAATATTTTTGTTTTCACTTAAACAAATATTCAATTTGAAAATTTCTTTTCCTCAGTTTTATATTTTCAATTCCATGGTATCTTATATTTCATAAATAATTCCATGATATCTTAATTTCATTAATTTAATTCCATGATATCTTATATTTCATAAATGATTCCATGATATCTTAATTTCCTTAATTAAATTCCATGGTATCTTAAATTTCATAAATAATTCCATGATATCTTAATTTCATTAATTTAATTCCATGGTATCTTATTATATTTCCTCCATGATATATTATATTTCATAAATATAATATATTATGCGAGAAGAAATATATTTTGAATGTTTTTTTTTATTCTACGTACAAGATGTAAAGTATTGAAAATTATCTCTGGAAAATAAATTAATTTCGTCATTAGGAACTTAAGTAATAAGTAAAGTTGAGAAAATGTTAAATTTACTGGTTTAGATAAATTAAGAAGCCCTTTTTTCTTTAAATTACGACATCAGCCAGTTATGATTGCAACCATAAATGTAAAATTGCATAATGCAACTTAATAGTTTTTGTTAAAAATCTCTAATTATTTCACTGCTGTACATAATGTTTACATAAATGTACACTTTCAGAATGTTGTAGCAAAAAATTCTCGGTGAATAAGCTTTATTTTTTCAACTCGTTCTAGAGTGATTTCATTTATGAATTATAAAAAGTAAGTCGAAAATATTCCTTTCCTAGAGTGTTTTTAGCCTTTAAAACATTATTTCCTTACATAAGCAATTCTTTTTATCTGAGGTACTACTTATAACAAAATTTTATGCATGGTAACAATATTAATATTTTGTAGGTTGCACATAATATTATCTCTCAAAATTTAATAGTAAGACAATAGATTTTTTATTTTATATAAAATATAGTTACCTTTATTTTGTACATATAAATATATTAAAATAATATCTTAAATAATATTAAATTAAAGATATTATGTTCAGCAAATAACATTTTTTTAAAAATGTTTACTAAAACTAAGCTGAAAACTGGGATTTTTGTCATATGAATATCACTCTATGAGCTTATATTGCCCAAAAGAAATTTATAAATTAATTGAATGACTTACTATTAATTTTTTTCTGCTATATACAAAATTAATGAAAATAACTTGTATAGATATAAAAAAGTATAATTACTAGAACATTTTGATCAAACTAAATATTTAAGCTTGTACAAAAATAAATAATCTAAAGATATAAGCATTAACATCTGAAATTAATATAAGATACACATAAAATTTATTAATAAGATATAATAACCAAAATTTACAGAAAACAAGTTGAAATACGCATAATTAGCTACATAATCAATTTAAATTACGTTTTCTTTTATTAAAAAGCTTTACAAGATTTTTTTAAGAAATGAAAATAAAAAAAAAGATCCACAAGAGTAATGAAAATATAAAAAACTTTATATATATATATATATATATATATATATAAAATCAAATTCATAAAATTTTAATCATCGATTTTCATTAAAATGAAATAAATTATAGCAAAACAATTTTTTTTATTTAGGTCTTGCTTCGCAACTTTAAATTCTGAGAGAATAAATAACAGAAAAATATACATCGTACTGTCAGCAGAAATTGCAGATAATATTTTAACTCTCATGATTCACTCCGCCAGTTGGAACGGCTAAAAGTTTTATTAATCTCATTAAGTACAGTAAAATTTAATTTGAAGTGTATTTACTGAAACGAAAGTTACTTTAAATCTCATTATACCTTGTTTCCTCTTCAAACTCGTATAAGGAATTCTGAATAACTAGGAAACAACTTTTCCGAGCAAATTTATTTTGCTTTAGCTTTGCAGAACTTGGGTGTTAGATATCTGAATATATTATTAATTTTAAATAAATTTTACTTTTCTAAGCCAATATATTGGAGAACACTACAGAATGTGCAATGATGGATATAGCAAAAAATTTAATACAATATTATGGAAGTAGATTAGCATTTTAAAATTTTCATTAATAAAGTATACTTATTTATAAATGATCCGATAATGTAACATTAAAATATAAACGACATCACACTTACTAACATATATTTTGTACATTGTAGCGGACTACTGAAATAAAAATACGAAATCAGCGTAACTTATCAGGAAATAACCCTCGTTCATTATCAACACATTTTTATGCAATACAACAGGTGTGTAAATTAAATTTTTTATTAAAAAAAAAAAACGCTCTAAAATTATGAGGCATGAGAATTAGAATTTTACCATATAAACTTTATATAAATACTAAGCTTACTGGAAATTCTAGTTGAGGTAGGGTCATAACCCTGGTTTGTAATATTATCCTCTTCTCAAAGGCTATACCCCCCCCCCCCCAGCATTACAGTTTTTGAGCTAATAGAAAAAGAAAAATAAAGCTAGTAGGATTTTTACTATCCGCACTTAGCTGATTTTTTTTATGCGTACTAAACCAGTTTAATCTGATCTTCTCATACCTATTCCGAAGTCATTAAATCTTCTGGGTATAGCATAAGTTCTTGTTTGAGAAGATCACAAGATTTAAGAGAATTCTTGCTTGGTATTCATTTTTTATCTAAATTATCGCGAAGTTAAACTGTCATTTATCCGAGTTATGAATATCTTCATGATACTTCACTTTAATGTATAATTTATTAGATAGATTTTATTTCAGAGATGAGTTTTTTGTGCATTTCATATAAAATTATAGTTCTTATATATTAGAGAATCTAGCCACCCAACCTGTCTAGTGATTAGCGCAACTAACTACGGATGGGGAAAACCTGGGTTCGATTCTCGGCTCGGGCATGGATGTACTTTCTCTTCCACTCTCTCTGTGTTTCTTGTCCTTTCCTCAGATGATAAATGAATGTGGTCCACCCTATAAACCGGTTTGTAGTGGTGTGGTGTGGGTGATGCTACTCGTACCTCCATGACTTGGTTCACAGGTGCCCACCGGGTAACTATAAAATGAGTAGCAGTTTCCGGCTTTGTTGCGGCAAATGGGCTAATGTACTTACTTACACAAGGATGTCCGCCATTAAAAATAAAAAAAATATATATTAGAGAATCTTGAAAATTTAGTTAGTGCTTGGCCAGTTTTGCATAAAATCTTTGGGAACAGGGATGCAATTAGCTTAAGTCACAGTTTCTTATCATGTAATCCTTTTAGAATGTATTCTTTTTAGTTACGAAATTCTTAATACCAAGTTCTGTATTTTTTTCATTTGTATTCCAATGCATTTTTGACTGGTGACAGATTGAGAAAAGTTGGCTTGGATTTCCGTTGCAAGATCCATGAAGGACATGCTGTTCCAACACGGACTGTGAAAGACAAAATCATATTTGCTGTAGAGGACAAAAATAGTTATTTTATCAAAAATACAAGAACAAGTAACTGTCATTAATTTTTTGAGAATAAATTATGTAGGAATGAGTAGAAAGAAGAAAGAATCCGATATTGTAAATACTTCTTTGTACTTTTAGAGGTTATATATAGCTGACAGTTTTAAAAGGAAAAACATGTTATCTTTGCTCACGATCTCATTCCTTGAAGTGCAAAGAAAGAACTAAATAATTTAACTGAGAGAGATAAAATTTATTTGTTAGATTAAAATTGTATTCTCGGATTCAATTACTCTATCTTTAATCTTTAGAATCTCTTTTATATGTGAGGTCATTGTAGTTGTTGTGAGTAGTGCTGCTTTGGATATGATGAAATGATAACTCGTATTTAATGATATGTACAGTGGAAATGTGCTTTAGGTCCCCTACTTGGCATGGTTTCAAAATCGCCGATGCCATGGTGAAAATTCTACCGTTATTTCAAAATGAAACTTACTTAGCGACCAATGAAAAGGATAGAACAAAAGAGTAATTAATGAGCATGAGCGAAAAAGCGCTTCGAATTTGCGAGTTTGGGAAGTAGGGGACCTAAAGCCCAATTTTACCATATGTACAAATATATCAGGTGGGGAAAAAGAAATCCATTATTTTTACGTGAACTTTATGTAACTTCTTTTGGATTCGCTTTGTAAAAAGGTTTGAGACAGCTTTCATGTAGATTTTTAGGTTTTGCGCGTTGCGACTGCTGACATGCGGTTAACTTTGATAATTTTTGATATTTCATAGACATTTTCGACGATGCTGTATCCACATGCGAGGTGTATCTCTAACATCAAATATACCCAAACGGAATCGACGAAACAAAAATTGTACGTAACTGGTTGTTACAGTCTTATATAGGACGATAAACACCTTTCACAATTTTAGCCACCTGGATATCTTTTTCACCGTTACAAGAGAAAAACTAAAATGTATCGGATTTTCTGTTTGTTGTCTTCCATTTTTAAAACCTTGTACTCGTAACTGCATTAATCAAACAAAAAACCACAAGAGGATATTTTAGTGTCAAATGTCACCTTTCCAACGAGCGTAAATCTGAAATAGTTTGATTTATTCCTGACGAGATATCGATCACTACAGACGTCTACCGAAAAAATAATGGATTATTTTTTCCTCAAACTAATATATGCAATATTGGTTGTTAAAAATGTAGAATATTTTTCTTTTCAATTTACCTCAATTTATGAAAGTTTTCAAATCTTTTAAAAATATCAGATGATGTCAAATTTCTCTATTACACGTTTTTTAGGCAAAGTGAACATGCTTGAGTAATGTATGGTTTGAAAAGGTTATGTATTTAAAAAAAATTAAATGTATTTATCATTTAATTTAAGAACGTGTTGAAGAATTCTTTTCATTTACAATCGAAACTCATTTAAATTGTGCTTTGAAATCAAGAACAATTATTAGAATTTTATCAAATTTATATGTATTCATCTAAACCTTATTTAAATCTCCATTGCATATTTTCACACATGTAATCTTTTTCAACAATTTTTACCAATTCAAAAAATTTCCTTTAAAGAAATAATTTTGAAAAGAATTTTTTATGAATGGCATACTTCTTATTAATATTAAAATATTAGCAATCAACTTCTGTACATGAAATATTTTGTATGATTACTTTATTTAATGTGAAAAAGTAACTAAATAAGTCAATAAACTTTTTCTCATATTTAAGATATACTTTTGTATGTTTCAAGTTCTATACCTCTTTTTAGTTCATTTGATAGTTCTAGTATCTAATTTTAACTTACGGTATTCAGCAGTAATTGTATACTTTATAAAAAATGATTATGGTATTCTAAAACAAATTATGGTGTTACAGTATAATACGAAAAAGTACCTTTTGATAACTTAAGTGTCAAAAATACAACACAGATTCCTTCCCATCTTTAAATCAAAGTTGAAATATATATATATATATATATATATATGGTAAGAACAATATATATATCTATATATATGTCATGACTGAGCAGAATAAAACGTCTTAACTTGGCATATATACCCTCAAAAATATATGGATGCTGATGGAAGACAATAGAAACAAAATCGAATTAAATCAAGCAATTTTGAAATCTCTGTGACGTATGATTTTTACAGTAGATCAAACTGTGCTACCGTATATTAATATTAATCTCATTGTTCCTAAAAAATGTTTGACATATTCAATATAAACATGACGTCATTTTATACTCGTTTACAAAACAAATGTGTACAATATATGGAGACAAATTTATTTATTTTTTAGAGAATATATTTCAAATGCATTTATTTATTGTTTATATACTTCGCCTTATTCTGAAAATAAATCATGAACAATATTAATGAGATAGAAATGTTTTTGACATAGTTCACATATTTTATAGAAACTGATTGAGCACGAATTTTTTAAAATTTATTTTTAAAATATAATAATAAGGTAATTTTTTTTTAAAAAAATTTAATCATTATCATTATTTTCCAAAATCTTTTAAGTCTTTGAAAATTTAGGATCAAATTAAATCATACAATTATAGAAATTTATGTTTATATTTTGTCAGAATATTGTCAATGTCTAACCATAACAACATTATTAACATTTAAAATGTTTAAAAGGAAATGAGGTTTCATTAAGATAAATAGTTAAAAATTAATTTAATTTTTACTAAATATCATATTAATGGTCTTTAAATTAATAAACTGATTTATTCAAAATAAATTTAAAAAAAATATAAGTTAAGTTATTATCTTACACCTTTTATGTTTTTCTGAAAAAATATTTTATTAGATCCCTATTATTTGGTCAGATTATTTTCTTAATTTTGAAGGAAAAATATTTAATTTTCTGAATAAAATGGTAACTACATAACTGCATGAGGTTAAATAACTGCAATAACTGCTGAATAAAACATAACCGCATGAGGTTGACTTTTACATATTTAAATAGAACTATTTTTTTCAGAGTTAAAAAAAAAGAATACTGGTAATGTATCTGTGATTTTTCATAGTCAGAATGTCTGAAAAAAATGACTAAGTTTTCGAATTCAAATTTATTGTAAGTCATTTATTTAATGAATTATCTCAAATATTTTTTAAGAACTACAAGTTTGTAAGACATTTAAAAGTCAAAAGCGTATTGGACAAAAATTAGTAATATTACTTTTTCTTGGTTATGTAAAGAAAAAAAAATTCGAAACATTTTCCAATAATGTTATTTCTTTTAATCTGTGTATGATGAAAGTATAACAAATATAATGTGTATATATCTATATTTATATATATCTATATAATATATATAATTATAAATACTTTTATTCATATTGAATTAAAGTATAATTAAAACATAATTAAGAATAAAAATGACTACTAAGTTTTGAACTTTGTTTCAATTTCATGATACTTGTTAGAGTAATCGCTTAAAATGAAAAAATAATAATGCACATTATAAAAAATCACAGATGTATTACCAATATATCTTTCTGTAGATTTTCATTTACTTTTAAGGAAAATGTAAAAGTAGTATATTCCCGAATACTTGTATTTTAATGAAAATGTTTCTCATTAAATTTTTCTACTGATTATTTTATATCATTCATCACATTCAAGGAAACAAAAGAAAACATTTAAAATATTTTTGATTTGTTTTCATGGAATATTTAATATTTCATTCAAAAAAGGTTTAAAAATTTTGTAAATCAAATTAATGAAGAGAAACGAATAATTCTTTAATCTTAAAAATATCTTTTATAGTTGGGTATAGTATTTTTTTTAAATTTATATTACAACCTTTATTAAAATAAACAATTAGCATCCCAAAGATATTCAATTCTAATCATTTTGCGAGGAATTTATAAATCCTATTTAAAATATTATGTTTCATAAAAATTTACACATTTATAGCAGTAGTTACACAGCTACTATAACTTCCGGTATGAAATATTACTTTTTTCAAATAACAAATGAATGTATCTTTAATATATATTCAAACATAATTCATGAAAATATGCATCATTTTCGCCATAAATTATTTCAAAATAATAAATATACGAAAGATGAAACATAAATACATTTATTTTTGTATAATCTTCTTAAACAAATGAAAAATATTGTTAATTTTTTTTAAGAAGTGTAAAATTTTTTTTTTCAGAATTAAGAAGTATATGAAGTATTTTACTTAAGAAGTATGGAAAAATATTTATAATTTACAATATTTTTATTCGTTTCTATAAAACATTAAATACTACGAGGAAAAAAAATCCTTAAAATTTCGTAAATCAAATTGTTGATATGTAACTAAATGTTACATATCAACAGTTTTATGTACAAAATTTAAAAAGTCCTTAATTTTAAAAATAGATTTTATGGATAGATATAATTTTTCAAATTTATATTGGAACTTTTTTAAGGAATAATAATTAGCAATGCAAAATTATACACTTCAAATTACTTTGTGAAATATTTATAACATCCTGTTGAAGGAACCTTCACTCAGCATGTGTAGAACATCCTATGTAAAATGTAACGTTTTTCTAATTTTCGATAAATGAATCTGTACACACATTCAGTCATAATGTATTAAAAATGAGTCTCATTCTCACTATAAATTTCTTTAAATTAATAAATATATAAAAGATTAGACATCAATAATCATTTATAGTTGCATATAATTCTTTAAAGGAGGAAAAACATAAGTTTCATAAACTAATAGGAATGTCACGATAAAAATTAAAATGGGGATTGAAACTAATGGAAGAGCCATGCTAAAAAACTTACAGTCGATAAAATTTGAATAATGATACCAATAATACTTGGCGATTGATAAAATTAATCAAATATTATTTTTCAAACATGTGCTGTTTAGAATTTATGAAATGAAAATAGATGAAAAGCTAGCATTACTCTCATTTGAACAAATAAATCAATTTGCAAGATTTATAGAAAAGGAAAATGTACGAAATATTCTCACTTAAAAACACTATTTTAATTCACCGTATTAGAATAACATTTTTTTTGTGCTACTTTAGTAAGTAGGTGATTTGGTAATGTGTAAATATTGTGTAACATTTTTTGCATTTTCAATAATACAATTTTTGATAGCCTAAAATGCTGAATAAAATAAAAAGTAAATTAAATTAATGTTGTGTAATGCATTTCTTGTTTCATAATTTTTTTTTATAAACAGGAAAAAAAAACGATATACAATAAGTCATGAACAAACATATTAACTAATATTTTTTTAAGGAAAATCATGTACGGTAAGTCATTTGAAAACTATAGGAGTTTAAATAAAATAAGATTATTGTTGATTCACATAAAATATGAATTCATTAACTTTGTTTTATTTTATTGATAATGCTGTTTGAAAATATGAAAATTCAAATAAGAAATTTGATAGTCTATTACATAAAGATATGTCCTGTATCCAATTATGAGATATATAAAGACAAATACAAATAAATGTAAACAATATTATGCATTAGGACAAAAAGAAACAAAAACAATGCAAAATTATTCCAGTTTTTTACACCAAAAGTAATTAGACATGAACATCCATCACATATGTACCTTTTCATCTATATCGAAGTTTTCTTGATATACTATCAAAGAAGTATTTTAATTTTAAACGAATTGTTTTTTTGTAACAATGACAACCATTTAAAAAAACTTACCAACCAAAACATAATGAGATGTTTTTCTTTTCATAAATTGATTATTAACATGTCTCTAATTTTAATCATATTTAAATACATAATTTTTGCTTAATATCCAGAATATATAATTTATTTTACCAAAATTTAGTAAAGTTGTTTAATATGGTAAAATAAATCGACATAAAAAGAATGCATGCACTTCTTAATATTTAAAATTATTTCAGAAAATTAAAGAATGATTTGTAATGGATATTTAAAAGATAAATATTAGTATATTTGTTTGAATACAAATAAGCTCAAAATTAGTTCACAGCTATCAATGAAAGTTATTTTACAATTGTCAATAAAGTTAAATAAAATATTTGCTTGACTGTTATTTTAGGATTATATCTATAGCTTTAATTATATTGAGTAAATAAGTTTTGTTAAAAATAATTACTAACGTAAAGTTTGAATCAGATCAATATTTCAATTTGAATAAATTTGACTTTGCTTTTGTTTATGATACGTAAGTTTGAAATACTTTAGTTGAGATTATCAGAAAATTTTATTTTCCAATAATCTCTTGACGTTAAATTAGAAAGGTTTGGATGTTGTATTCAATAAAATTATAACTCCCTATATCAGTTTTCTTTTATATTGAATAGACTTTATTGATAAATTTATTGATATCAAATATTTAGAAAATAATTTTTTCAGAAACAAATTTATGGCATTGAAACAAATAATATTACTATTGAAAATTACTATTACTATTGAGACTACAATTCAATTATAATTACTATTGAAAATTAGTAACAAATAATTATAATTTTAAATATATATACATTTTTTTTTTTCAAAAATTTCTATTAAAGCATTTATTTATTACAAACATTATTCTTCTTTAACATAAATATTTGGGTTTATAATGAAAATAATTTTATAGTTCTCTTCGTACATTTTTCTTAAGCAAAACTTACTCATTTTTGAAAATGTAATTCTTTTTCTTTTCAAAATAGAATGTGAAAAGAAATTTGTTTAATAGTTTTAATAAAAATGTGCACATAATATTTAATTTATGACCTTGATTGTAAATAGATAATTTTAGTGGAATAAGCATTTAACAACTGTTATGAAATTAGTATGAACTCTGAATCAAGGGAATGTTCCTTGAAATGATTGTAATTGATAAAGTGCAAATTCTCTCTCTCAGAACCCATCAATTACAAATTGATGTTAGAGGCAGAATTAATTTTTATTTAAAGAGCTTTCATAAAATTATTATATCATTAATTATATGTCATAATTTTTATAAATGATTATTTATGAAGTAAATTAAAAACGATACAACATTATTTGTGAATGAAATCGAGAATAAAATTTCTCCTTCCACAAATTATATTCAAATTAATCTCTCGACAAGAACATTCGATTATTAAGAAATAAAATTTCTTTTTAACGTTATTTTAGATATACTTTCATGGGATTAATCAGTTTTATTAATTTCTAACATTAGATACATACAACCAAAAATCCTTCTTCATTTATCAGAAACAAACCTTCAAATTTGTCATGCTCAGAAAATAAATATAAGATCGAGTGTAATAGATTTTATTATATATATTAATAGATTAATTCCAGATTTTTATTGAGCTAAAATATCAATAGGAATTACAAAATAATTAGAAGTTGAAAAAATGGGCAAAAAATGGATTATTTAGGTGATACACTAATTTTAGTTTCATTGGACAAGTACTTCTGAGAACATTTTATACAGAAAATTATTTGATTTGTTTATACAATAAGTTGAAATTAACCTATAAATTTTGTAATGAAATAAGAATTGACACATATCAATTAAAATGATTAAATAGTTTTACAAGCTAATATTTTTAAATTTCATTATAGTCATTTTAATCTAAATTTACAGCCAGAGAAGTTGTTATCATTCTAATTTGAGAAATTTTCCTGAAAATTATATTTTCATAAATATGCAGATATGAATGTTCTACAGATTTTTAGATTCGTTAAATATATAAAAGTACAAAACCTTTACCTTTTGATAAAGGTTCTTAGAGGGAGAAACGTTTATTTTTACGTATTTTAAATCAATTTTAAAGTAATCATGATGAAAATATTAGAACAAAAATTAAACAAATTATTGTATACTAAACGATATTTTTTCATATAATAAAAGGACATATTACTATTGCTTTATTAAATGAAACATTAACATTAATAACTATCTTTTTAAAAAATATACAGAAACTCACAGAAAGAAATATAAGTATATCCTAAGTTTGTTAATTTAAATAATATAAAGTAGTGTTGATTGAAGGTAACTATTATGAACACATAATTGAGAATATTGTAACTGTATAAAAATCAGTGTGGCACTTCAAAAATATTACAAGAGAATATATCTCCTATTCTTAAAATAAATGAATAGTATGCAATCTATCACAAAAGGATTTATTATATATTAAACTCAAAATACATCATCATGATCCCCAAATTGGGAAATATAGTCAAGAAACAAGTTTTTTATACAAACTTTTAAAATTAAGAAATAATGAAAAGCTGATTGAGCAAGTTTATTATAAATTTATAATTTCACGAGACAAACTAATTACGTATGTAAAATAGTATATTGATTATAAAACTTTATTCCGCTTCTTGAAATAATATAGCTATATTAAAAAATAAAAATAAAAATGAACAAATTATTTTGAATTATTATAGAATGCAAAAAGTGCATATATTGAAGTGAACGAAACAAATCCTTTGAAATGAATTCAATTGAATGAATATGTACTATGAAATGAATTTAATTATATGTATATAATTTGGGTTTATAAAGATAATACTTTTTAGAGAAATACTTGTATATCATTTATTATAGTACATGCAAACATTTACCTTATACAATAATAGAGATAAGAGTGTGTTTACTTTAAAAATAAACATGAATTGAATATTTGAGCACATATTAAATATTGTTTCAACGAAACTTTTTATATTTATATAAAAAGGAAGGTTTATAATTTTTGCGATGATCCTCTAAGTTTTTCAAACTATAGGTTACAAAGAAAAATCTTTTTAAAGATATTTTTCAAAAATTTAAAATGTCCAAAATGTTATTTGACTTCTTGTTAAAATTGTAATATTTACGTACATCAAAGGAAGTAATTTAATAAACTTTATCATTGATAAATTAGAAACTATTGTTCTCTCATAACTTTAACATTAAAATACCAGAAATACTTCAATAAATAACTTGCTCACAATTAATATCACAAAAGTAATCATTTTATAAAACCCTTAAATAAGAAATGATTAATTAAAAGAGATAAATTTAAAAGATTTTATTATTTTTAACTTCATTAAATTAGAAAGTAAAATTTTGCATTATATTTTACATAATGATTAAATATTCATTCTCTTAGATTTATTATTGGGTTGTTCTGAAAGATATTTCGTTTTATATGAAAATGAAAAACATATAGTGAATAAATATTTTATGGAATTGTATATTGTCAATTCTAGTCCAGTACCTTTTATTATCATTCTGATCATAGCATGATTTCACATTCATAAAACGGTTTTTACTAACAAAATTTGATTCAGTTTGGAAAAACGAAACTACTTTTCGAACAACCCAATATATAACATTAATTTATTTGTCAAATCAATGATTTTAATGAAATTAAAAGTTTTCATAACTTAAAATTACAAAATAATTTTTTTATTTAATTTTAAACTCAAATGGATTAATAATTTTTTTTAATTTTCGAATAAGTTCGACATACAATGAAATTTCTATGTAAATATTTAGTCAATTTAAATTAAAATGATTGAAAAAAACATTGACAACGTATTAAGATTTTATTTTATTTTAAGACTTGTGAACGTATTTGTATTTTTTATGTTATAGAAACTATTGCTATTAAGAAATAATGTATAGTAGAAATCAAGAATATAAATATGTAATTTTATCACCATAAAATATTTATACCTGTAAAAAATAATCTATAATATTTTCCAATTGTTTTTAATTTAATTTTAACAAATTTAACTTCATTGAAGAAATGATCGAAATTTCAAATTTTCGTGAACACAAATACACTTCGTAAAAAATGTTCCTCAAAAATTTCGAAATAATTTTTTTCAACTTCATTGTTAGTCGTTTTTATTGAGAAATTAGGAAAATATTTTTAGTAAATAGTCAGTGGATCAAAAATAGTTGTTGAAATATTATTTACTCTGTTTTTAAAATAAAAAACCAATTCTTACTCAATTAAAGCTGGAAAATAGTAATTGTGGAAGAATAACAACAAAAAAAGCATCATAAATCAATCATTTTAGTTTTGCCTGTTTGTGACACAATATTTTGACTAACCTCTATTAAAACTTCCGACAATAAATTGTATTTATATAAGAAACTATTTTGTTATGTTATTTCTCACACAAGGAAATTTAACTAAGAAAAATATTAAATGTAATACTTATAATTTTTTATTATAAAAAAGTCTCTACAATTACTGAATATATATCTGGTTATATATGTATATTATGATATATATTTATAGAAATGCATGCACTCATATGTTTAACGTATTTGGATTCTATTATACTCTTGACGATGTAATTATAATATTTTTGAAATTGAAGAATTGAAAATTTTAAGAAATGAAAGTGGAAATGTAGAAAGTAAAATAAAAAAGTATATAATTTCTTTAAAAAGGAAATGTTTTAAACTGTCTAAAATAATTTTAAAATTTATCTTTATACACGCACCTGCTTACAAAACATTTTCGAAGTATTGTTGATTACATTTTAAAAAATGTTTTAAGGTACAAAAATAAATTTCTTTATCACAAATATGATGCCTTCCAATTTAGACGTTAAAATATAATTTAATGTTTACTTTACGACAGAAAAATTAAAATACGTGTGTACATTTCACATTTTATTTTTTTTAGTTAGAATTCCTGACATTTTTATTAATTTTGTTAAATAAAGGAATGCAATTTGGAGTGTACTTGTGACAACGGAAGTTACTTTTAACCCTATGATACTATTTTTTTTTGAAGTCAATAAAGATTTTTAATTACTAACCCTCTGTTTGTGAATATATATATATTCAAACTTATGTATGTCAGCGTTTATTTAGACTTCTTAATAAACTAAATATTTCAACAAATTTGATTTAACTTAATGAAAAAACTGGTCGAACAGCACTGTATAATTTCTTAAAACATTTATAGTTATTGTAATTGAAATTGATTAATTACTACATAATATTAAAAAAAATATACAAGCAATTTAAAATTTTAATGTTGTTCAAAGCATATGTCATACAAATGATAAATAATATAATCTCAAAACCTAAGCCATTTTATAACATCTGCTAAGTGTAAAAATATAAGTAAGAGAATATTATTTGAAAAATAGATTGAAATTGTTTGAACATATTGATTAAAAAAGTTAAAAGAATATTTGTTTTGATCAAAATTTAATGGAATATAAGAAATATGTAATTGTTTTTTCGTCACAAATAAGTTTTGTCAAAACATTTGGAATCATTTTAAAATTTTATTTTAATAATTAAACATATAAGAATAAGCTATACAGTAATTATTTATATAACATCTTTATAAATTCTACAATTTTTTTCTAAACAAACAAATTATAATACAATAGATTAATATATCTTGTATTATTTTGTAATGAAATAAAATTCTCAGATTATTTCTAATATGAAAAAATTTATTTGGCTGCAGTAAAAAAATATAAAAAATAATAATAATAATAATTTACTTTTTGCTATCTTTCTCCAATATATTTTACAGTATTATTTAAATTTGTTTGACATAAATTACATAAAATAATATTTAATTATATATATAACAATAACCCATAACAATAAATTACATAATTAATCTATTAAACAAAATGTTATTCTAGTATTGCTCCAGACCAATTTAAAATCTTCTGTTCGATGTGTTCTGAGGGTTCTATTGTTCATATGCTGTAAAAATATTAAATAGAATGTACTGTAGGATATTTTATTATAGTACTTATATATGTATTATCACTCAATATTGCAATATAGCCTCAATATAATGCAGTAACGAAATATTTTTTACTTATTGCTTTATTGTAGAAATGTTTACTTTTTATGCTTAATCTTTTGCCTATTATGTAAATAAAAGCAAAACAATTACTTATTTTTGAGTCTATATTCACCGTAAATAATTATATGATTGTAAAACTGAAGTAAATAATAAAATGTTGATTTATAAACGTAAAAATGTTTTTGATTGTAACTTATAAACTAAAAAATAATTTAATTATGACTTTTTGAAACATGAAATATTAATTTTTTTTTTTATCTCATGAAGCATATAAAGCAGGGGTGGCCAAGATGTCGACCGCGGCGTCGAAGACATTTTAGGTAGTCCACACGACTATCCCGATAATGACCCCGGATATTAACAATTTAATTTATGACTTATGACCTAGAATCAATGACATATTTAAAATAAAAATTTACTACAGTCTACGCTTTAAAACCCAAAACAATCTGTGCAAAGATTTACGGTTTAAAGATTTATGATTAAAAGTTTACGATTTAAAACCTAAAACGTACATGATGAGTGCGATTTAAACATTCAAAGAAACTATAGAAAGGTATACATCTCAATGAAGAAAACATGAGAAACTTCAAAAACATGGAGGAAGAGTGCATCCATCAACCAAACCGAGACTTCGAAGATTTCGCTTAATACTTGTTTTGTTTGAAGAATTTGAAAGAAGATTCGTTGACTTAATTAGGTTGAAAGAAATACTCAATTTTATAATATTTCCATTTAATGAAAATGTCAACACTGATGGAGTATCTAATTTACCATTTTTTCTTGTTACCGAAAATAAATATGTACGTTAATTAAATTTCATTGGTAGACCGCCTTCAATTTTTTAAATGTGGAGTAGACCCCGGATACCAAACGTTTGGCCACGCCTGATATAAAGCAATGTAACAATGAACATATCACAAAAATGTGCAAAAGAATCGTTACTTGGCTGACATGTCATAGAAAGTATATGGATGATGACAGAGCACAATGCGAATGAAATATATTTAAGTCAAGAAAAGGTCAAAATCATTATTATAAAAGACTTTTGCAGTTGAATCTGGATGTCTATATAAATATGAAATTTAATAAAAATATAAATACTAAATTACTGATTGCTTTACAATCGTTTAGGCAACAAAATGTGAACAATTTATGGAAATAAACTTGTTTATTTTGATTAATTTTTTGCACTCTGCGTATATTTAATTAAAAAAAGAAATTTGTGTACAAAAAAATAATTAATTGATTTTGAGAAGATTGAGATTGATTTAATCTACATTCAACATATAGATTAAATCAATCTATATGTTAAATAGATTGATTTAATCTGTTTTATGCAATAACGCATTAAAAATCTTTTGTTACTTTTTATTTAATTTATAAATTCTATAATTAATAATAGTATTTTAAGTTTCGATATTAATTTCCCATCTATCATTTTATACATGAAAAATACTTAAAGTAATTTAAATAGTTTAATTAGGGAAATACGCATTCTTATATAAGTAAGATTAAGTACTGTAATTAATAATCTACTCAATTTTTATTTGGATTAAAATTGATTGTCAATGGAAGAAAAACATTAAATGTGAGATCTTTAGCTCTTTTCAAAGAATCACATAAATAGAAAATAAGAGAAAACTCCCAGAAAAATTGTAATACTCTCTGTTAAAGCTGATTATACATTTAAAATAAACTTAGAACTGCTTTATATATTTACCGACTGTTTTATATTATTAAGAAAATAACTATTTAATGCATGTAATAGAAATCTGCCATAAATATAATTATTCGATATATATATCTTCAAAATTTCTGCAACATAGTAAATGAGAACTGATAGAAGAAAAAATTATTCTATTCTTTTAAAAGAATGAAAAGAGAGAGAAAAAATATATTTTTTTCATTGATTCCAAACTTCTGTTCTTAGAATATGTGCCATAGTTTATGTTTCTGCATAAATGATAGTTTAATATGCACACTAGTTTTAATTTCATCGTAATTTTTATATTTTGTGAATCAAAATTTAAAAAAATATTTATTTCACCACTATAATTTTGTATATTTATTAAAAATGTTTTAAGCAGTTATCCCACTAAAAATAAAAAATAATAAAATGTTATATTGTAAAATAATTATTGCTTGAAAGAATTCTTAATTGATATTTTATTATTAATTTTTAATTAAAATTTTGATTGGAAAAAAAGAATTTTAGATGAAAATATAGATTAAAATCATTTTCGATATTTAGGTATATAAGCTTAATGTTTTGCTATTTAAATTTTTATACATTACTTTCAAAAATTTACATTAAAAATATTAATTTAGGTAGAATAATGTAGCTTTTAATTGTACAGTTGGTTTAAAACATTTGTAATTCTAATATTGCATAAAAAAATTTAACTCTTAAGACATATTCTTTATCAATATTTCAGAGCAATTCTAAGTATATTGTACAAAACATAATCTCGCTAAATAATGAAAATAAATTTATAAAATAACGTTGAATAAAAGTCTGATATTCAATTTTTTTCCTTTTTTAACATATATTTGTTATGAGTTTTAGTAATACAATTTTATTAAATTAAGTTTTAGAAGAATTGTTTCTTATTCTAAATTTGTTTATTAAAGTGTTGTCACATATTAGGAATTAGCAAGCTTCAATAATACTTCATAACGGTAAGATTGAGACAGAAATAGATATTTTTGTAAATTAATTTTAAAGATGTTGATTGGTTTTGATTTTTTTGGATGTATAATTTAAAGGCATTTGAAAAATGAATAAAATTTTACAGATTTTAACGCATGGGTTGGTGAAGAAGTATGAATCTGCTTACTTTAAGTTTTATTCTAATCTAATTTAATAAAAAAATTATCTTAATTATTTATTAAAGCAGGCAGTTATCTTTATTTTTCTTTCCTATTTCTAGATTTATTTATATAAATTAATTTCATTTATTTGATAGTGTTTATTTAATTATAAAAATTCTTTGCAAAATGTGCAAAGTTTGCAACGTCACCTACAAAAATTTATGACGATAAAAATTTTCATAGGGAAATTTTTACTAAAAATAATACACAAATTCAAAATTTTCTTTTACGAAAATAATAATATATTTTTGAATGTATTTACTTATTCCGCATTTGAATTTTTATGACCTAAATATTGCTATCTTAAAGGTAATCTATATGTACGATATTTTTCTTAATGTATATTTTTGAATAAAAAATTCATTGCTATCTGGTTAAAATATCATGAACATTTCTTCAATTTGGCAATATTTCAGAAGTTTTTAGATCAAATATTTATTATAAAAATTTTATTCAAGGATTTCGCGTATAAAATTATTTACACTCAAAATCCTGAAAGTTGACACTGGCAAACTCACTTAAAAGCTTTACCAGTTTAACAGGAATTTCTAGAAAATTTATTTGCATTGCAATGTAAATTTACAGAAAAAGCAAGACAATATTTTTAGTCTATTCCTGTTTTTTATATTTTTTTGTTTAAAAATTTTACAAAAGTTTGATATTAAAAAATATAAAAAAAAGAATAAACTAAAAATATACACATACACTTAAAAGACAATAGTTCTGTGTCTATTAGGTGGTTGAGCAATTTGTTTCCTTTTCAGAAGCAAACACTTATTATGATTTGTATTTCAGCCAGGAGATTAAATATTCGTATATGATCAAGAAATCCAGCTACTTATTATTATTGCTGGGCATAATGCCAGAAATGGGCATTCTGTTAGTTTGAGTAGCGGGTTTCCCTCATTTACGCTATTACAGTCTGCTATAAGCTTTGTTAAAAACAAAATTATTTGGAGAAAGGCAATCTATGAAATACTGAAACTGTAGTAATACTCTAATTCCACTCCAGTAAAGTGTGATGGTGTTTCTTTCAGGTTGTACCTCAAAAACTTATCTGCCTATATCTTTCCTATTCCAGTTATCTTGGTAGCGTTTCAGGATCCAAACTTAAAGGATCTTTGTATGTAAACATCTAAGAAGTTTGGCGAAGAAATTTTGGTACATTAACAGAGGATTCTTCTTTCGAGACAGATCACTCTTTGTCATTATCCTCAGTTCCAATGTGGAATTTCACCCATCTGACACTAACATGTAGAATTTGAAGAATGTTTTTTATGAATGTAACAAATAATTGGACTTGAAGGATTTAACATCTGCTTATTTATCTGATCAAATATTAAATGGGATCCACAATTTCTTCCCTGTATCAACCGGTTCTTTTATTACTATAATTTCAGCGTGGTAGGTTGAATTGTCATACTGACATTTAGCGTACTTGGTTCTTAGAGATCTATCATTACGGTATGTTACTATTGTAATTCCCACATTATCCCCTTACTTTGAACCATCTATGAAAATATTTATTTTACAATTTTCTGAGGTTGAGATGTTGGTAGATTCTATTAAGTGCATATGAACTATCCGTATCCACATAATATAATATAGGTAAAGAGCTGGGTGAATGGAATCTTCTTTGAGTGAAGTTTCAATATTCTTTGTTGATGGAAGAAGAGGATTAGTTTAAAACTTTTTGCCCGGATGAATTTCTTTCCTGAATTGCTTCTATTGGCAAGCTCAATGAGGGAACATCCGTTATAATCTGAAGTGCCGAAATGAGTGTGAGAAATGTGCTAGTTATATTTAGTAGAATTTCCGTTGGAGGGGTTGAGTTTCCTCGATAATTTAGCTGGTAAATAATTTCCCCAAATTGCAACTCTATTCAGAAGCTGCATTCCAGTCACAGTTCCATAAATGATTTTGGGATAATATATGAGACCCCATTTGATAGACCTTTTAATAGACCTGCTTTATTTCAAGCTTTCCATTTCATATAGTAAAATTGGATTGATTTGTGAATCTGTGTTTAAATTTAGGAGGAGAAACCAAGTTTTTTTAATTGAAAGTGACGCTTAATTTTTTAAGCTATAGTAATTAAAAAGAATATTCTGGTATATTGGAGTCGTTTGACGAGAAATTTTTTATCTCCTTCTGAGATTTGGAGTTTTAGTTTGTTATTCCACTCTTTGAGTTGGCTAAGAGGTTCTTTTCCCAATTTTTTTTTTATTTCATGCTGCAAGCCCAAAAATGAAATCGTCTGCAAAGTAACAGACATGCAGATGAGCATAACATTTTGGATCCAGATTTTTTTAACCAAAGCCCAGTGGTGTTTGAAAGGAATGTTTGTCCCCAGGTTTTAGAAAATATGACCATTGCTAGATATTTGAAGCATTATATTTTTTTCTAATGTCTCTGGTTTTGCATTTATAGTCAGAGTAAATTTTCTTCTTTTTATATTATAGAAAAATAGTTCTCTGTGAGTTGTTCAATTAATGGGTTAAATTATATGTTTGATTTTATGATACTCAGTAGAAAGAATTATTTTATGTCTATCAAAGAATTATTTTATGTCTATAGTCTTATCTTATCAAAGAATTATTTTATGTCTATAGAAATGAAGTCTGTATGGTGGTTCAATATTTTCTCTTAGACTGAGGAATGTTTTGTTTACGGATTTACCTTGACGAAAGCCAAATTGGTTCCGATGAGGAAAGTTTAAAACTTCAAGAAAAAATCAACTATTTGGTAATAAGATTCTCTAAAAGCTTCTCGATTGTTGATAATACAGAGCTCAGATGATAGGATTTGATTCCACGCATTGCCTGGACCTTTTTGAGAAAAATTACACAATATCTCTTTTTAAGACTTGTGGAAAATATGAGATTGAGAGGTATTTACTAAAAACGTTCGGAAAAAACCCACCAAAAATATGATTATAATTTTAATCATGGTGCAGTCTATTTTGATATATCCCTGTGCTTTCCCGAAATCATGTGTTTTTTTAGTGATAACAATTTATTCTTTGATGAATGAAATATCGTTAAAAATTTGGTTATTATTAATAGGGTGTGATATAAAGGAAGAGTTAAGAAAAAGCGCTCTCGGTTGTTATTTGCAGTTCAATTAATTTTCTTTTAAATTTATAGTATTTTGGATAAAAAGTTTCAATGATAGCATAGATGTTTTAAACTCTGTTTTGTAGACTTTTACGTAACAGTAATTTGTGGCACTACAGAAGTTTTTCCAGAAATTTTCAATTGCTTAAGTTAAGATTTAGTTGCATAGGCATCTTTCATATAGTACAATACCTTAAGATTTTTTTTGGAATCAGGAGGAACATTTTGAAATTTTCTCCGTAGGGCACTCAGTTCCTTCCTGGAGATTCTTTGGTATAGTGACCACTTAACAGGTGTATATTTTGAGTGATGAAATTTAATTTTGTTGGATTAGGAGCTACATTTTGCAATGACTGATTGAATATTGGATGCTGATATTTTAAATCTTGGAAAGAGTTTGAATTTTGAGTTGATATGATGAGGTATGGATGTATTGCATCAATAGATTTATGAATTTTTTGTGGCTTAAAGCTCTTAAAAATATGAAAAAAGGAAACTGGTAAAACTAAAAGTATTAAAATATTAGGTTGGGGAAAAAGAAATCTATTATTTTTACGTGAACTTTATGTAACTTCTTTCAGATTCGCTTTGTAAAAAGGTTTAAAACAGTTTTCATGTAGATTTTTAGGTCTTGTGCAAAGCTACGACTGCTGACATGCTGTCAAGTTTGGTAATTTTTGATATTTTATTGACATTCTCGACGATGTTGTATCCATGCGAGGTGCATCTTTAGCATCCAAATACCCAAACGGAATCGACGAAATCAAAATTGTGCGTAACTGGTTGTTACAGTCATATATAGGACGATAAACACCTTTCAGAATTTTAGCAACCTGGTTAGCATTATAAAAGAAAACTAAAGTGTATCGAATTTTCTGTTTAATGTCTTCTATTTTTAAAACCTTGTACTCATAACTAAATTAATCAAAGAAAAAACCGCAAGAGAATATTTTAGTGTCAAATGTCACCTTTCCAATGAGCATAAATATGAAATTGTTTGATAGATACCTCACGAGATAGCGATCACTACAGACGTCAACCTAAAAAATAATGGATAACTTTTTCCCCAACTAATATATTGTGTTATTAATTTTTCAAATTTAATTTAAAATTATATTGATATTTCTATTTAAAAATAAATAGTGAAATTGTAAAGAATTTTAAAAGATGATTATATAAAATAATTTCTTTCCCATCATTCAACCTTAATTTTTTAGTGTACATGTAAAAGCCATTAGATTTATGAAAATATTTTATATTTTATGAGGGTTAAAGATACTAAATGATGAATCTTGCAATCAATGTACTAATTCTTAAAAAATTTCTTTACATGAACAATCATTAAATTATTTTAATAATATTTTGTAATTACATGAGTTACATCCATAAACTTAAACAACACAAGAAGAATTCTTAGCTTCATTTTTCTCATGCTGCTAAATTTTAGTCTCGACTAGAAGACGTAGAGTTTTCTGTTAAAATTTTTATTTTATTTAAAACTGAATTATATAACACGGTTTCAAAAAATTGACTTTCGGTCATTTTCCAGTTTCTTAAAATTTTCAAAATTAATCTTCATTTCTTTCAGCATTCCATTTTAGTTCATTGTGTTAGGCCAAATGTTTTGTTTTTCTTAATAATTCTCAAAATCTAATTAGACATTGGAAGCAAACTAAGTATTTTAAAAATAGTAGAATCCAAATTTTAATTTTGAAATTGAAATAAAATGGTAATCATAAAATTAAATAAAATCTTCACTTTGGTGAATTTTTAAAATTTCTCAAAGAAATTGAACTTACTGAAAAAATATTTTTGCTAAAAGATGCCAAGAAAATAGAAACTGAAGCTTGATTTCTAAAGATATTACTTTCAAATGATTCATTATTTTTTAATAATGATATATTATTAAAATCTCACATGTATTATTCCCACATTTTTACTGATTACTAAAATGTACTAAAAGTTTTGATTAAAAATTAAAAAAATTTCAAAATTATAATGAAACAGAAAAATACTTTAAGTATATAATGATTTTTGTTAATGATTTTATTAAGCACAAGCATATAATAAAAATAGTGAGTCTGCTTTGAAATTCAATAAAGTTTTTTACTCTAATAACTGTTATAATATTATGATACATAGTAAAGCTCCTAGATACATATAACCTAACATGAAATACTTTTTAATAATAATTTTAGACTTCTCATTTAATTGTAGAAATTTTATTACATTCCAAATATTTTTACATTTTAAATTTCTTTTGTTAAATGTTACTGTGATATCTAGTTTGGTATGAAAATTTGTAAGTTTATACGTTATATATGATGCAAATAACACGAAAATAATTATTTTATCACACAGCATCAAATCTATAAAGATGCTATTTAACATATTAAATTCCCATATGAGTTTGTTTATTATTACTAAATAGATGAAATTTTCAATTTTTGAATGTTATTTACTTAACTAATTACTCATCAAATAAAAAAACTTGAAAAAGATTGTGGAAAGGGAACGTAAATATTAAGAGTTTAATTCTTTTTGGTCTTTTTGGCGCACTTCAATTAAATAAAAAAAAATCCTAAGAAAACTAGATTAATCCATTGTTTTAAATGTTTTATGACATAAACCAGGGGTGGCCAAACGTTTGGGATCCGGGTACTACTCCACATTCAAAAAATCGAAAGCGGTCTACAAATGGCAGAGATAAATTAACATACATATTTATTTTCAGTAACAAGAAAATATGGTAAATTATGTAACTTTCCTAAAAAAAAACCTAATATTAATATTTACAAAATAAAAGTTTACCCACAAAAATAATTAAAGTATTCATATATCAAAAAGTGACCATCCTATTCACTTCGTTTAGTTGAAATTTGGACTGTATATCTGCGACAAGTTTATCATATTGTGGTTGGTACGAGCTTATTGCAATGCATAAACACGAAATTAAATGTTCATCTGTTAAAGGCAACCAATGTTTGTTTTTTGTTCATGGTTGAAAAAGCAGATTCGCAAAGATACCTCGATCCAAAGTATGATTTCAAATACAAAATAAATTTGTAAATATTTGGAAACGTTTCCTCAGAAATTAATTTCCAAAAATTAGTATCGCTAAATATGCTCTGGATTTAAGAAATATATCACATCTTAATTTAATAATTTCTTCCTCGATCGTGATTGATGTGATACCTATTAAATGTCCTATTTTTTCAGATACTCCATTAATGTTGACATTTTCATTAAATGGAAATATCATAAAATTGAGTATTTCTTTCAACCTAATTAAGTCAGCGAATCTTCTTTCAAATTCTTCAAACAAAACAAGTAAGTATTAAGCGAAATCTTCCAAGTCTCGGTTTGGATTATGGATGCACTCTTCCTCCACGTTTTTGAAGCTCCTCAATTCATGTTTCCTTAATTGAGTTGCATATCTTTCTATAGTTTTTTTGAATGTTTTAATTGCGCTCATCATGTTCGTTTTAGGTTTTAAGTCGTAAATCTTTGCACAGTTTGTTTTGGGTTTTAAAGCGTAGACTGTAGTAAATTGTTATTTTAAATAATTCATTGATTCTTTGTCATAAGTCATAAATTAAATTGTTAATATCCGAGGTCATACCGGGATGGTCGCGTGGACTACCTAAAATGTTTTCGCGGTCTACCAGACAACCGTGGTCGACGTCTTGTTCACTCATGATATAAACTATTGTGAGAAATCTGTAGTTTACTTCGGAGGAGTCCAAAGATGTGTTTAATTATCCTTTTCTATGATTTGGAAGATTTTTACAAACACACGAATATTCATGGAAAGGCTAATATGCCTTTTGGTTAGTGTCATACCAATATTTTGATAATTATTTCTAGGAGATCATTTTTACAATCTCAGAAAATTTATCAAGAATTAAACTTTAAAAATAATGTAATGAATGTGAAAGACTACATGCTCAGTTCTAGCTTTTGCTAAATAGGTGAAAGGAAAGTGTTGAATTTTCCATCTAAAGATACTATACCCTTTTCCAGGGTGTTTGCTTGATAAGCTTTTGTATCCTTTCTTGCAATATATACATACGGGCCACTGTCTATGAGAACTTTTTCCAGTGGGCATCACATGGACATCATCTGAGGAAATGACAAGAAACACAGAGAGAGAAAGAGAAAGTACATCCATGCCCGTGCCGGGATTCGAGCCCTGGTCCTCCCCATCCGTAGTCAGTTACGCTAACCACTAGTTGACAGACAGGTTGAGCAGCTCTTCATGAATATTGAAGAATGTATTTTTGTATTATCATGTATGAGAATAAGAACTTCTGGTCCGTAAATTCTTCTTTTGAATGGAATTTAATCTTAAGATTTGTTGAAATGAAAGCCAGAGCATTGATCCTTTCGCCGTTACCTTGGACAGAAAAAATAAAAATATTCTAACAGAACTCTCTTTTACAGCTTTAAGAAGTTATAATAATAAGAGAGACAGGGCGTACCCTATTACCACAAGCCTAGCTGCCACAAGACAACAATATCAACAAATGACAGAGTTACATTCCTAGTAACAATCAATAGGAGGAAGCAGCAAGTTAAACTTTTGGATTGAATAGCATTCTGCTGCTGTCATAAGCAAATGTGTGATGTAAAGTGATCTTCATCAACTTATAAAATTGCGGATGAAATAAAAAAATATTAACATAATTTTAATTTTTTAACTTTATAGTTTGAAATAAAATCAATTTCTATGGGAATTAATATTTTAAATAATGGGGAAAAGAATTCCTTCATATTTTTCAATAATTCTTTATTTTAGAAACAAAATATATGTAAATTAACTGTGATTTTACGATATGTTCTAGTAATTTTTTTCGTAAAAATATTAGACTAATTGAATACTTGCTTAGCTCAACAAAAGTTTAAAAAATTAATGTTAAGGCCATTTACTAACCTTTTTAAACGGACTGACGATTAATTAAAATGTAAAAACAAATAATCTCTCTTCCAAAAAAAAGTCATTATTTCAAAAACTTCACATATACTAAAATTTCATATCTTATGTGTCAGTTTCTCTTTTTCAAAATAAATTTCCTAAACTTTATGAAATATCCTTCCGTCAAACATTTGAAGTTAATAATTAAATTGTTATTTTTAAGATTTAATTAAAATCTAGCTATAAGGAAGGCTGTTAAAATCCCTAAAACTGAGTTTTGAATTTATGTGTTATATATATATATATAATAAAATCATCAAAATTTATTCTATGTATAATAAATTATAAAGCAATAATAGCAAAGAGCAATTTTGACTTTAACTAATAAAATTACCATATAATTGAAATGAATTTCTTTACATTATGATAATATAAAGTACATGCGGCAATGTAAGTAAATATATTTTATTTATAGTGACATTGTGTTAGTCACTTGAAATTCCAAAATGTAATTCCTTATGCCAATATTTATTAAGTATGGCCTGTGAAAAACATGCTATTAAAATAATTTAAGTTTTGGTTTCACAAGAAGACACTCAAAAATATTTTTTAATTGAAAAGTTACTTTTAATAATAATTGAAAGGTAATTTTAGTTTTTAATTTTATTTTAATGAAAATTTTTGTTAATTTCATTTGAATGATTGTGTTTTATGTTAATTTTTATTTAATACTATTTTAATTGTAATTCCTATGATAACTATGTTTTATGGTATATTTTATTTCAGAAAAATATCATTATTGTCATGTATATTCACATTATTAAATAGAACATTATTGTAACGTTAGAAAAACGTAATCTATTCATTAAGTCTTACTTATTCATTAAGTATTCTTGCTTCATTCGACTATTCATAAAGACTTGCTTGTTTGGAATTGCACTTTGCTAGAAATGCCTTCGAAAGTATATATTATCTCATAATTAGTGCTTTATTTTTCTCTCAAACACATACATTTTTAAAGTTTAAATTACCAAAGTATGTCAAAGAAAGATGCAAATTGATTGGATTCAAATTAGAAACATAATATTCATTTAGGAGGAAGTGTATTATTTTTTTCAACATTTGACATAAGAACATGATGCAAAAATTTTAATATTTTTTTTCATATAAACATCTGTTTTTTACTTTTAAGAACCATTTTACTTGATATCGTAGGTAATAATCAATTCGCAACATGTCACCTACCCTGTCTAGTGATCAGCGCGCTTGACTGCTGATATGAAGGTTCTGGGTTCAAATACCGGTTCAGGCATGGATGTACTCTCTCTCACCCCTGTCTTTGTCCTTTTCTTTTATGAATAGTGTATGAATGATTACCTACCTTATCAATGGGTACCTATGGCATGTGTGTACTGAGGAAGTCGGACTTCACGCCAAATTGTGGTTCAATTGGAACAGCACGCCCCATATTGCAAACCTGACTGGCACTCGAAAAATAATAAAAAAGAAACACTGTTTATTTTGTAGTTAATACTTTTTCTGTAAACTAAAATGAACAAAAATTTAAAAAAATGATTTTTTTTAATTTTATACTTAAGAAATTCTTTTTAAAGCTCTGAATTTGACACCACACAAAATGCTATTTGACTATTCAAATCTGTTATAAAACATTGGCACATTAGCTTTTATTTCAATATCGGAAGAGATATTCCTAACCAGTTGATAATATTCACATGCCTTAAGTTCGAAAATAAAAAAATCCTCAAAACATGTATCCTAAAATAATATCAATTTGAAAAACAAAAAGGCGACACGAATTGAAGCTATTTAATAGCAGTAAGTTTCCATCTGAGAGCCTCCATTCATGTTACTATCACTAATTCATGGTAACCTTAAAAGTTATAGAAAAACGTAAAAATGAAATAGAATATAACATAAGAAGCCACTTGTTGAATGGTAATGTAACTAAAAAGAAGCTAAATAAGGATTTCACTAAGCTGTCAGGAACAACTACACATTAATTTGAGCTTACAAGCATTAAATATTTTTTCTTAAGCTTTTACGTCACCCATAAGAACTTTGCTGAAACCATTATAACAACATATTCACCGCTTTAATAACAAACACGAAAAATTATTGTTTCTATGTAGTGAAATGTATTCTTTAAGGCAACCCTTTATAAATTATGCAGATCTAGTGCAACAATTACTTTATGTTTGTATTTCAAAGATAATGAATTGAAGAATATAGAATTAATTAATATGTTTGTGTTTATAACCTATTACGTTGAGAGTACAATAATGGGAAATAAATATAGATAAATTAGGAATTCTTAAGAGTAAAAGTATATATTGTATACCTTTAAAGAAACTATATTCCATTTCCCAGCCACCGAACCTGTCTAGTGGTTAGCGTAACTGACTACGGATGGGGAGGACCTGGGTTCGAATCCCGGCTGGGGCGTGGATGTACTTTCTCTCTCTCTGTGTTTCCTGTCCTTTCCTCAGATGATGGATGAATGTGGCCCGCCCTATAAATGGGTTTGTGGTGGGGTGGCTTGGGCGATGCTACTCGTACCTCCGTGACTCAATTCACAGGTGCCCACCGGATAACGATAAAATGAGTAGCAGTTTCCGACCTTGTTGCGGCAAATGGACTAATGTATGCGTACATGCTCAAGGGTGCCCGCCATTAGAAACAAAAAAAAATATTCAAATTTCCAAAATCACAAAATTTCGTGAATTTGAATATAAAATGAATTTTATATATAATATATTAAATTTATCTATTGTGACTTCGAATATCAACATTGCATTTATTTGATTATTTCAAAATCATTATAAATATTTATATTTTATGCAAATAAATACAAAATAAGACAGCAGTTGTTTTTTCATAATTTTTTTCACTTCATATGATAAATTTATCTTTGATTATTTTAACCAATCGTTATCAAATGTGCTTAAAATATAGAAGATTGAACTAAGTGAAGAATACCTTTTATAATTAAATACTTTTTCATTTGAAACAATGAAAATTTAAAAATATTAGCACATATCTCTAATTTGTCAAAAATAATAGGAATTACTAATATTAATTATATTATATGAAATGAATTTGAAAAACTATTTTTAAACTTAAATTGTTTTTTATTTATAAACTTTATTCAGCTATTGTGCATTATATTAATAGTTAGTGAAAAGTTATTGTGTATTCTATCAATAGTCTTAGTTTGATGAAATGCTGGAAAATTTCAGAAATGATAAGTTGGTGGTTGTGGTTGGAGGCCAGCAATTCGTTTTCCTAGAGCGTCCCAAACGTGCTCTATTGGATTCATGTCTGGAAAGCACGCTGGCCATTCCGTAATTGTATCATGATCATATCAATATGCTTATTTTATAAAAAAAATACATTTAATCTTATAACATTTAAAATTTAGTATAAAAATATAATAACAGTTGTTAATTTATATGAATACTTGAAGTCAAAATTCTTTTTAAATGAACTGCTAATGAAGACTGTAATACCTTTCTATTAGCGTTACATAAGTTATAGTATATAAAACCGAATTTTGAATCTTATTTTGATGAAATGCTGGAAAAATGTCTATCAAACTATGTTAATTTGTAGATGAAATGTTAAATAAATCTGCTTTTATATGATTTTGCTATAAGGTTTCAGTTAAAAGTTTTTAAGAAAATTCTTTTCAGTTGCAATATTTTAAAAAGCTCTTTAATATTAATTAAAATCAAAATCTCAAAAAATGTAATACAACATCAAATTCTTTATTAATTCTATGTTGCATTGTCTTTTTCACGTAATTTGAACTTGGAAGGAGAAAACATTTTAACTTTCAAAATTGTTACCAATTCATAAAGGTAGTTTGAAATCATATTTTTAGATACTGAACAGCAAAATTTTTTTTTGTAATATCCATTATTATTAAATAAAGAATTTTATAATGAATACTTGTATAGCAAAATGATTTAATTTTCAGAAAACATTTAAGGAGTGAATAACAAAATGAGATAGACGAAGAGAAATTTGAGCAAGAAAGCTACAAGTGCTTTGTTCGTTAAACGTTTTCTAAGGATTATCCATTAACAATTTTCTTCAGAAGAATTGTGAAGTATCTTGTATAAAAATCTTTGTTAAGGCAAATTTTTATCACGCTTTTAGAACTTTCTCTTTCAAGTAGTAAAACTTAAAAAAGCTGAAGAGAATACATTGATTAATTTAAAAAGCTTCAAGAAAGTTACCAGTTAAGAGTTAAGTACTATTTAATATACTAAAATTCAAAATAAATTATCGGGTAGTAAATGTTTACACTGTTTTATAAATATTTAATCCAAATTATAACTGTTTGATAGAAATATATGCAATCAGCTGTTAGCGCATACAATGAAATTTTGATTATTAAGTGGATTTAATTATTGAAAATAATATAATTGTTCTCAAAAATGCATTTGGCGGAAAGATTAAAAATATAATAATTAAATAAATAATTTTACTTA
>JAPDSC010048858.1:0-20449 GCA_026290005.1 Latrodectus geometricus
CCCACTTTGTTTCGTAGATACAGGGCGAACATAGTTTCCGCCAAATCCATTTTTATAATTTTTAAAATCTTTAAATTTCTTGCATTCTTATTCTAGCTGGAGGTCATTATTTTCAACAGTTCTTGTAGATTAAAAAAGACTTTACCTGTAATTTTTGGTAATAAAATGTTGTTATATTGTCAAAAATTTTGTTTGCCCTGTATCTTAGAAACAAATTTTTGCTGTATGTTTAAAAAACACCCTGTACAGGGTGTTGTATACAGTGTATATATACAGGGTGTTAGGGGTTTGATTCCAAATATCTTAATGCATAAAAATATGATTCATTTAAAACAAAAAAGTTTAGTATATCATGGGTCAAAACACAATTATTTTATAAAGAGAAAATGTTTAAAAGTTTGAGAAATTTAATTTTAGGGCCGATTTGCCGCCCCGGGCAGGGGCCCGGCTTGCCCACCCCTAGCGCCGGCCCTGCTATTGGCAAAATCAATAAACAACCACATAATAATCAAACTTTTATATTTTTTATGGAAATGTTCAAAACATTTTGAATGCAAAAGTACTTGGCATTTGAGGCACAAATGCATTGTGTGATTTTTGTATGTTTTACATCATCTTCAGATTTTATTTTTGTCACGTTTACTTTTGAAATGTACAATTCAATCATTTTTTTTTTCGGCAGAATTGTTAATGATGGATGTGCTTTATTAAAATGTCATTTCAATATATTTCAACTAGATTGACTGTTTTTGTATTCTTCATTCCTTAGAAGAGCAATCGCTATATAAGATCTGAATCTATAAGTGCCATTTTGTGTTAGAAGAAATTCTATGCAACTAATATGAATTATAATGCTATCAATAATAATTGTAAATAATGGATTTGTAAATTTAAAAGTAATCGCAATTTGAAATAAAATATGAAACTTTACATAAAAAGTAGGTTTCAGGTTATCAATTAACATTATATAGTTTTTATAATTATATGAATCACATAGCTATTTAAAAGGGAAAGTTACTTACAAATTTTAAACCACAAGATCATCTTCATTCAAAGCAGGAACAGGCTCTCTCCAATATGTAAAGTAACTATATGTTTCAGGTGAGGAGAAAATGGGGCTAGGGTGGCCATTTACTTTGGTGCTTCGCTTTAAAGGTGGGAAAACATGGTCTACATCATCACTTAATCGAGAGTATCTGAAAATGAAGTAGAATATCCATAAGAATTGAAAACTGTGCAGAATTTAAACATGAAATAAATTGAAAATTAGAATGGCCATTAAAATATTAAGTACATATATATCTCAGATAAGGATAATCTAAAACCTACTTCCATTATACTTTATCATATTTTCCTGTGCACAAAATATAAAAGTATTTACAAATGAAGTCTTGAATATGGATGTCCTTTAGTTAGAAATTGTGATAAATGATTAGAAGAAATTGTTTGATAATATGGTACTTTTTTGGAAAAGGAGAACAGATATTTATAGAGTAAAAGTGATATTTTATCACTGCAAATATGAGAGAAAAATTCATAAAATATTGCACTTAAAACCACAATGTAAAATCTATGATATTCTGCAACATAAAAAAATATTAACAATTTTTCAAAAATTATTAGAAACCAAAAGACAGGCGTTCTTTTAAATATTCAACGATAATTTACCAACATAAACCTTAAATTCTATGATACATACTGCTTTTAATTAGATTAAAAACCTTATATTACTGACAAGTGACCTGGAATCTCAATGGAGACATATAATAAATGTTTTTTATTAGTTCCTATTATTGATGAATTCTTTAAAATACTATTCATTCAGAATTGATACTTCTTTCATATAAAGTAATACAAGTTGGAAAATTTGGGAAGTTAAAATTCTTAGATGAAAGAATGAAGGTTTACAAAAAATGCATGCTATGAAAAAATTTAGTGAAAACAGAAACTAGCAAACGAGTCAAATAAAAATGTATAAGACTTATATGCACAACAACTGATAAACTGAACAAACATAGTTCTTGACATTTAAATGCATTCATTCAAGATTTTTATTCAAGCTCACTATGATGATTAAACTTTTTCAATTTGGTAGCAGTCACTATTGGTAATGAAGCATTATATTTCTATTTTCTGTATATACATCTTTCAGGGAGGCAACTTTGTAATTTTCAAGGTTTCCTTGTTTTAGACATGTGAATACAGCCCACTATCTATAAAAAGTCCTATTGGAAGGCTATAAATATGTGTTGGATTATAAACATTACAACAAAGTTCAACTGTTAGGCTATTCATTATGAATGTCATTGAGTCTGTATGGCACTTGGTAATTTACAGCCTTTCAAATTTACATTGTATCAAAGCAATGTAAAGTTTTCTTATTCCTAAGAATTTCTCCTATAAATCATTAAATTGATAATACAAATGTTTTCATGTCTTCCAAATGCAAGCGCACTTTTTTTATATACCATATAGTTTAAAAAAACACTTATTTCAAGTAAAGGTAAAATGTTATGAACATCACTATCTTCACATTGAATAAGGAAAATTTCGTAATATATACAAGCACACACACACATATATACAAATTTTGAAACATGAAGAAACTTCATATTTTTTTATATTCATAATATTATTGCACAAACTAAGTATTCTCAAAAACTAAGATTTATATAAGATGCAAATTTTTAAAACATTACAATCATATAAGAAGTATAATGTTTAACTTACGAGGATTGGAATGAATGTATCAATTCTAACTTAAGTTCGCCTTTGTGATTAATGGTAAATATGCGAGTAAGTGGTATTCCAACAGCTCTATAAGCCCAGTTGTCCTGAAAATATTAAAATCATAAATATGAGTTTTTTACAATATGCATCTAAAAACAACCATTGAAACTAATTTGATGAGGACTATTTAATTAATAGAGGTTAAGACAATTTAATGAATTTTTTCCTAAATAAGTTGTTTTAAAGGTAAAGTAATCATGCACAATAACTTTAATAATATTTGTTAAATTTACAGAAACCTAATTGGTTGATGACAATCTCATTTGATCTTTCTTGAAAAAATTAAAAACTCAAGCACTGAGTGTTTATGCATGTTAAATATTTATAGGCTCTAATGTTTTACCCACTAGGTTAAATTAAGTAATTTCAATATATTTCTAGCTACTTAAGTCTGATAATCGAAATAACTAAATATAGCCAAACATACAAAAATTTCTAACAATGATTATGTGACAAGGTCTGAACAGGCAGTTTCTTCACAACAGTAGAGAAATATAGAAATCTAACTTTTAGCTGGTACAAGCCTTTTAAACATTATGGTTTCAGTTGAATGACTCATTAAATCCACTTTCTTTTAGAGATAAGAGTGAATTGTTTCTTACAATAAAGTTTACCACAATAATTTACCGTTATAATGCTGAGATAATACTAACTTGGGTATGAATCTCAATGAATGACTTTTGAAAAAATATGACAGGTTTGATGATGGGTATTAATTAATTGATAAGTAACCTTTAACTTTTCTATGATGCTAAAATATCTCATAAGTTAAAACAGTTCCAATTTTGATGACATGATCCTATCTGCCAACATTCATAATTTTAAAATCATACACTTTTTCAATCTTATACTTATGTACACCAAACATCTTTTTACAGTAAAATTTTTCCTTAGGAATGAAACAACTGCTTTTTATTTTGTTTCCCGAGTCAATGTCTCAACATTAATAAATATATACTACAGTAAATATACATTAATGACATTTGAATAAATATTTAACAATTTACATTAAGAAATATTTTGGATAGAACAAAATTCAACAACTTTTACACCACAAATGGTAATTGATTGCATTTCCAACACTTAAGGACACTTGCACATTTTAGAAAGGATTTATTTACCTTTAATAATCTTCTATTGATTTTTGTAGCTTAATTGATTATTCAATAGCTATAATCAAAGTAAATTAAATTAAAAGTGTATAAGTGTGTATTTCAAAATTAATGCTAAAGTTTTTCTCTAAAAAATAGATCATAAATTATTTTTGTCTCTAACATAAAACTTTTTTTATATATGTAAAAGCAGTATACATTTTATGATCCCTAACCAACCATTCTCAAGAAACTGAGAAGTTTTTTTTAATTTCAAACTGCCCATCCAATTTTACCACTCAAACATAAGATTTTATGATTCATTCAATATCTGCATATTGTATGACCAAACTACACAAGTTGACAATTATGTAGTGTAGAATGCGCCAGCCTCAATATCTTGCTTACTCGTTTTCAGACACTTTTAAAACACCAGGGTTAATTTGACCAGGATCTATGATTTTAAGAGAACTCTGAACTATTACACACTTAAAGTCAGAATCGAATCCACTAATTGTTAAACTAAAAACTAGAGTGTTAACTGTACAGATATCAGCTTCTTATTAAGCATCAGATGCAGCTCAGATATCAAGACCATCATTTGTGACTTTGAATCTTTAGAAGCCTTTAATAAGTTGGAATTAATTTATACACTAAAGCCTAAACATTACTATACTAAAAATAAGATAATTATAAGTTTAATAGTATCACAGCTAACAGGAAATTAAATCTTTCATGTTATATTCTTTTGTTATTCAAATCACTTACAAGGTAAATGCATGCAAGCAAAAAGTTAAATTATACTTACATAAACTCATAATTTACTTTCTATTTACATTATAATCGATTTACTACAAAAAAATTCTTGACTTCTGCCTTGACAATATAAATTGTTTTCTATTTTATTCTCATTTTGATAAAATATGTTCTAAATAATAAATGAATTTATGTTCCAAAAGTTATAAGTTCAATTGCCAAAAAGAATAAATGTATATAATAACAATATACATTTAATATAATATAAATATTTATATAGATATATATTTAAAGCATTAAAATACTTGAACAGTTTTAATTAATAAGAATTTAATGACACAGAAATTCTTATTAATTAAAACTGTTCAAGTATTTTAATGCTTTAAAGAATGAAAATTTAAAACTTTTAAGCATGAAATGTAAATGATAATTGTACAGCTCAAATTTCTTTGTATTTAAATTATAATTTTTTTTTTATTCCACTGGGTTTTAATACAGAATAAAAAATAAAACGGATTGAGGTAAATAAAGTTATCTGCAGTTTAAGCACTTTAATACAATTGTGGTTTTATCTAAACAAAAGAAATGAAAAACAATATGAATAAAGTTATTTCTAAAAACATTTAAAATTTTAAGTTATATGAAAGCTCTTGATAACTTTTAATCATAAACAAAGAAACATCTTTAATAATAAAAAAAGCAGCTTTCTTACATTTATTTTATTTCCAAATCCAGCATAAAAAGGGTTTCCCATGACTGATGGAAATAATGTTTGTATATCTTTTAAACAGCTTATTTTAAATTCTTCTGGTTTTCTCTCGATTACTTCCCTGAAAGTAAATGGAAATTATTAATATCAAAGAATATGGTATTATATACAAAATAAAAAATTTATGGAAAGCCTAATCAAACACATTTGAAATTGCGAAATGTTTATTATTAAATTTGTTAAGAAATGTTGATTATTTTTCTTTAAATATGAAAATAAATTTCTACAATTGAATTTTACATCTGAATCAAAATTATAAAATATTTTCTTCAATGCAATTATTCTTAATGTAAGTAGTCAACTTTATATAACAGATATGAATATAAAAAACACATGCAACAGATACAGTTAATTATATTTTGCAACTCTTAAAAAACTTTGGGTTACATTACTTTTTTAAATTTCTTCCAAAGTTACTTTTTCATTAGTTTAAAAGAATGGGGAATGGTTCATTTATGTACATATATTGTTCAGAATCTTCACATAAATGAATTTGAAATAATTTTCTCCGTGTTTTTTGATGAGAAAGAACACGTATATTATTACACATTTTACTTTTCTTATTTTAATTTCTACTTTTACTTAAACCTTAAGCTTAATATTTTCCTTTATTCCCATAAAAACTAATATTAAAAATCCTTTCTGGTTATTACTTTTCTAGCTGATTTACATCTTCATTTGTTTTGTGAAAAAATTTGAAGTAATTTATATTGATAATTAATTAATTTAATTATTTTTTAAATTTTTACTTAAAAAAATTAATAAACATATAGCCTTTCTTACAATATATAAAAGAATTCATAGATTACCTATGTAATGCACTGATAAGTGATGTTGGAGAGAGTAGTAAAGGACCATCTGGTAAACAAATTTCTCCTTGCCTAACCTTTCGCAAATAGTCCCTGGTTATGCGGGCTTGACCAATTGCTCTGGCAGAGAGGTACAAGAATTTATAACCATTGCTCTGGATTTTAGAGAAGAGTTTGGTTACTCCTAACTGTGCCCAGCTATGACCAACTATAGGCAAAATATGTCCCAGAACATCAGACCTAGTAAATAAAAAAAAATTTTTAAAAATTTCAAACACTTTTGTACAAAATGTATTTAAGTTGTGAAGTATGCATTTGAAATAGAAGTTTGAAAAGTTAAGCTCTTTAGTGAGATTATATATATATATATACATACATAATTATATATACTTTACATAGTGGTAAGTATACAGCACACATGCAATGTTAATAAAATTTCTGAGTAATTTTGCCTAAAATTTATTTTAATAAAAAATATTTATATGCTATCAATAAATAAATAGGCGCAAACAAAACTAAACATCAAACCAAAATAATATTTGGAATAAAGATATAGAAATTATACAAAAATTAAACATCATTTCCAAACACAGGCTTGGTTTAAAAATGCAAACAAATTATATACAATATAGCTTGTATTTTACTTTATGAATTCTGAGGACCCAATTTACTTATAAGAAAAATTTATTCTTTTTTATATGTTGAGCTATTCATTCCTTGCAAAGATTTTATAGATCCAAGAAAAAGCAAAATTCTCTTGTGCATTTCACATCACTTTAATTTTTTTACAAATAACTGTTTTCAGAAAAGAAAATTCTAGAAGCTTGCACAAATGTATAATTTCTAAAGTTACCCTAGCTTAAATATTAACTGCATAAAATACTAAGAATTTATTGTTATAAATCTAAATATCATTAATAATACATTACAAAATAATTTTGTGGAATAGTTTTTTTTTTTTTTTTTTTTTTTAAACTTAATAAAATAATTCTGATCAAAAAGGTTGGTTTAAGAAACTTTTTTACGAAACTACCTTTTTTTTGGGGGGGGGGGGATAAATCAGAAATAATTTCAGAAAATACAGTTTGAAAATATGGGGAAATAATTTTATACCCAAATTTCTTGATTACACAATACATATGAAATAAGTTTATTACTTAAAATAGTAACATGCAATATAAAAATTCAGACATGAATTTTTTTTGCCCTTGTTTGTCTCTCAACAGCTATTTTAAGTACATGAGGACTAAAGACCAGGATCTACAGTTTAAAGTAGATTCCTAACTGCTGCAATCATCTATGACCAAGATAGGATTTAAAATCAAGAATTGCTGAACAGTAAAATAATTACCATATGTAATATATTTTTAGATACATATTGATGGATACAAACAGTTTCTGCTGTTTTTATTTGAAACAACATGGTTTAAAAGATTTTCATAATACTTATCAAATGACCTATCATTATGAACTTCCTAAAAATATTATATTCAGTTACATTTAAAATGTACAAAAACAAACTCAATAAAAATTGAATTTTTTTAATTTTAACATAAAATTTGAAGTTTAAAAAAATCCAAAACTTTCAATGAAGAGTGATCAATTATAGGTTCTTAAAAATTCCAAGTTGAAATATGTAAATATATATATATATATATATATATATATATATATGCTAAAGGACTAAACGACGATGTAATTCTTCAAATTAAAGGTTTTAAGTATTTAAATATTATTTCGGCCATTATTTTAGTACAATAGTGTTATTTTTCTAATTTGTATAAAATGAAAATTTGCTTCTGTGAATCTTAAAAGTACATGTTTTAGATGATACAAAATAATAAAAAATTGAAATTGTTTAAAATTTTTGACAAGAATTAATCAGTTTTAAGATTTTACAAATTGTAATTTACTTTTTAGTAGGAATAATATTTAGTTTATAATTTTACTTAAAGAATTCCAAACAGCATGATAAAATAACACATTAAAATAGTAATCAAATTTTTACTATTCAATGATATGAAAAATTTCTGTATGAAATTAATTAGGATACTTATATCAATGAACATAATTTTTACTAAAGAACGATTATTTATCAGAAAACCCATAACATAGATCAGTGCTCCGCAACCGGTGTGCCGCCGCTGAAACACAGGTGTGCCGCCGCTTGAAATTACACAACATATTTATTTTAATGCAATGTACTCTAATACAAATTTACAATTTATAAAAACGAATTGTATATGCTTACTATATTTCAATGCAAAACCATAAATAAAATAACAATTGTTTAGCACTTGCTATAATGTATTCACACAATAGAAGAAATGGGTGTCAATAGAAGTAAATAGAAGATGGACTCTGTAGTCTGGGTCGTACTGAAAACTTTACATTTTCAAGCATAAATACAATGTTACAACAAGAGCTCAAACGCTGTAGCAACTAGATCGAACTTGTATTGTGGTACATTAAATTTGCGAATACGGCTCTAGCTAAAAATGTCATCACAACCAATAGAAACGCTCCTAACCACCTGCACAATGTTTATATCGACTGTTCCTGAAAAATAGTGATTGCGCAGAATTCATTAGTCCAGTGTTTCTCAACCTTTTAGTATTCACGGCCCAATTTTCAATCATAATTTTCATCGCGCCCCCCTCCCCATTGCATACAATAAAATATACACAATAATAATGTATTTTGATTATTTTGGCTCTAAACCTACACTACAACCTTAATTTTAAACTTAACAAATTACCAAGAATACCGAAATTTATTGACATTTTGCAACACCTATCCTCAGCATTGAAAAAACAAGAATCCTATGCTTTTTTTATTGCTCTTGAGTCCCACCATGTCGGGCATTCTCACGGTTTTGCGAGAAGTTTCGATTTGTCTGGTCAGCAAAACATTCAGCTAGGAGCGTTCGCAGATGTGAACAAATGTTTTCTCATAGGAAGAAGGAGAAAGTTCTATGACGCCAATTCAATTCCAGACAATCTCATTCGAGTCTATCCTTCTATCGCTATTGAATCTATTCTGAATGTGTATATTATATATATTTTCGTGTAATTGCAATTCACCGTATTAAATATTCACGGCAGCAGACTTATGCAGAATCATGGATAAATTTTTAAGCGGGCGTAAGCGAGCATTAGACGATAGACAAGCATCAACAAGTACACAGATGAGAGTGGTTCCGAAAATAAAATTAAGAAAATATTCTCAAGAATACTTAAATTTTGGGTTCACTAGTACTGAAGTAAATGAAGAAGAAAGACCCCTGTGTATCATTTGCTCAAAAATGTTGGCGGCAGACAGCATGAAACCTAATAAACTTAAACGACATTTGGAAACGCTTCATAGTGAGTACGTAAACAAACCCAGAGAGTTCTTCGAATTAAAATTAAAATCATATGAAAAGCAAAAATCATTGTTTAAAAAAACTTTGTTTGTGAATGAAAAAGCTTTAATTGCCTCTTACAAAGTTTCATATAAAATAGCCAGATGTAGAAAGCCTCACACCATTGGTGAAGAGCTTATTTTGCCAGCCGCGATTGATATTGTAGAAATTATGTTTGGAGATAATTTTGCAAAACAAATGCAGTCTATACCTCTTTCAAATGATACTGTTGCCCGTCGAATTGCTGATATAGCTGAAGATGTAGAGTGTCAGCTTTTGTCGAAGTTGAGTGACAAATTGTTTTCAATACAACTCGCTGAGACAACAGATAGTAATAAAGATGCTCATTTCATTGCCTATGTTAGATTTTCTGATGATTTGTCAGTAGTAGAAGAATTACTTTTCTGCAAACCAATAGAACTCAAAGCAACAGGACTCACTTTATTTGCTATCTTAAATGATTTTATGAACGAGGCAAACATAGAATGGAAAAATTGCGTCGGAATATGCACGGATGGTGCTCGTTCTATGTCAGGAAGATTCCAAAGTATTCAAGCACTTGTGAAACAAAAATCGCCACAGTGCGTCTGGACACATTGCATGATCCACAGAGAAGCTTTGGCTTCCAAAGAAATGAGTCCTGGTTTGAATATTGTGTTAACTACGGTTGTAACCGTAGTAAATTATATAAAAATAAGACCCCTGAAATCAAGAATCTTTTCCGCACTTTTTAAAGACATGGGTGCAGTACATTCAGCGTTACTATTTTATTGCGAGGCAAGATGGTTATCACGAGGGAAATTTTTGCAACGTGTTTATGAATTAAGAGAAGAAATCGCCATTTTCCTAGAAGAGGAAAACAAACCGGAAGCTGAGAATTTTCGCGATAGTTTATTTGTGTTGAAATTGAGCTACATGGTCGACATATTCGAGAAATTAAATAACATGAATCTTCAACTGCAAGGAGCAAATACACATATATTGGATACGAGTGATAAAGTTAATGCTTTTTGTAGGAAATTGGAATTGTGGAGCAGAAGTTTAAAGCAAGAAAACTTAACAATGTTTGCAAATTTGAATGATTGTATTAAAACTTTCAAGGCTGAAGAACAACATGTAAAAGTTGTTTTTGTAACCATTGAAATTCATTTAGCAATGCTAGCAAAGAATTTTAAAAAGTACTTTCTTGCTGACAACAAACTGATATCAAGTTACAAGTGGGTGAGGGATCCATTTCAATATACTCCCGAAGGACTCTCAATCGAAGAGGAAGAAACTTTCATAGACTTCATGGCAAGCGGCGAAACCAAAAGACAATTTAGTAATAAATCACTCTTTGAATTTTGGGCAGGAGTGGATGATGAGTTTTCTGCACTAAAAACAAGGGCATTTCGCATTCTACTACCATTTTCAACATCTTACCTTTATGAAACTGGATTTTCTGTGGTGGCTTCTTTGAAGACAAAATATAGATCTCAGCTAAATATAGAAAAGGAAATGAGAGTGTCTATTTCTAATATTAAACCCTCCTTCGAAAAACTTTGCTCTTAAAGCCAGGCCCAAGGAAGTCACTAATAATTATTGAATTTGTTTTTAATTTAGTAAGTTATTTTAATTTAATAAGTTAATTTTTAAATATGTCGAAATGTATTTTGTTTTGTATGGGTGTGTGTGTTCTTTCCTTTCAGTTACTTAATCAATTTTTTTAAATAACATTTTCTCTTGGATATGCTCGCGCCCCCCCGTTAGTGTGCTCACGCCCCCCTAGGGAGGCGCGCCCCACAGGTTGAGAATCACTGCATTAGTCAGCAGACAGCGTTGTTTAGGATTTAGAACGAACCTAATATAATATTGTCAGTGTTAGATACGAATTTCTACTGGACACATACAACCAGATCACTTCTTACCCCTATAAATTAAATCGCAGAAGTTTATAAATTAACCATTCGTGTTTGTTATTAACGTGATTTATTTTTGTGCCCATTTCAATATGGATAAATTTTTATTTGGAAAACAATCTACTTCTCAGGCAGAAGATGATGAACCTTGCACAAGCAGTATTGCTAAGAAAAGAAAGATTGTGAATAGAAAATACTCCGAAGACTACATTCGTTATGGCTTTTATTGGTGCGGCGATGAAGCGGCTCCGAAACCATTGTGTGTAATTTGCAACGAACAATTAACAAACGACTCAATGGTGCCCAGTAAACTAAATCGCCATCTAATTTCAAAACATCCGAATTGTGCTAAAAAGGATATATCATATTTTCAAAGGTTTTTGGCTCAAAATTTAAAACAAAAAAAATTTATGATGTCGACCGTATCTGTTTCCGATAAAGCATTAGAAGCTAGCTATTACATTGCAAAATTAATAGCTCGTGAAAAGAAATCTCATACTATTGGAGAAAAACTTATTAAACCAGCATGTATGGAAATTGTGCGAGTTATGCTTGGACCTAAAGAGGTTCAGGAAGTGAGTAAGGTTTCACTGTCAGCTGAAACTATTAAAAGACGTATTGGCGACATGTCAACAGATATTTTGAAATTGATCGCAGCTAACAATTTTGCTCTTCAAATTGACGAGTCAAAGGATATTAAAAATCTAGCACAATTAATTGCAATTGTACGTTTTGTTGATGAAGATTGCATAAAAGAAAATTTTTTATTTTGTAAAAAACTTTCCGAACGAACTACTGGAGAGGATATTTTTCGAGTAACTGATGATTTCTTCAAAATACATAATCTACAATGGAGTAACTGCATGAGTATTTGTACTGATGGCGCCGCAGCAATGACTGGTAACATAAAGGGTTTTGTTGCCTATGTAAAACAACAAAATCCGGCAATACAATTTACACATTGCTGCATACATCGGGAAGTATTGATGGTGAAGAATTTACCAGAACAACTTTTAAAAACTATGAATGAATGCATCAAAATTATAAATTTTATTAAATCAAGAGCTTTAAATACAAGAATTTTCGAAATGCTTTGTGAAGAAATGGGTTCAGAACATAAATCTTTATTATTTTACACTGAAGTACGTTGGTTATCCCGAGGAAAAGTGTTGGCTAGATTGTTTGAACTTCGCTGTGAAGTGCATCAGTTTTTACTAAATCAAAATATGCCCGAACTCGGCCAGCACTTCGAAGATAACAGTTGGATCGCCAAACTTGCATATATGGCTGACATTTTCGACCATCTTAATGAACTTAATAGAAAAATGCAAGGTCCGAATGAAAACTTATTAACCTGTTCCGACAAATTGCAAGGGTTCAAAAATAAACTGGAACTTTGGCAGAATGAACTAAGTAACAACTCTTTACAGCCGTTTCAAAGGGTTCATAATACAATAATTGAAAATAGGCAATTAATTATCGATCTGGCCCAATCCCATTTAACAACACTGGAAAATAAATTCGACTACTATTTTCATTCGATTAAAAGTGAAGAATATGATTGGATTTGCAATCCTTTTGCAACTAATGCAAAAAAATCTGTTGATGCATTTTCTCTTAAATTTAAAGAAGAGTTTATTGAACTGAGTAACGACGGGACGTTAAAACTACATTTTGGAGAAGTTCCATTGGATGTTTTCTGGATTTCGGCTAAGAATGAATATCCTCAAATTTCAAAACAGGCTATTTCAATTTTAATCCCCTTTTCAACAACATATTTATGCGAACAAAGCTTTTCGACACTTGTTTTAATTAAAAATGATAAGCGGTCTTGCTTAAAAAATCAAGTTGCACTATCAAATATCGAGCCCAATATAAAATACTTGTGTTCCTTGAAACAAGCTTAAGTATCACATTAATTACCCTTTTTGCCTATTTTTTTGTATTATTGTAGTTTTGTAATTAATTATATATGTTATGTACATATAATACCGTAAATATGTAAAATAAAACGAATTAAAATATTAATTAATGTATTATTTTCTGATGTGTATACGTGTTGTTTTATTATACCTATTAAATTTGGTGTACCGTGAAAACCAGAAAAAGCTTTTGGTGTGCCACGAATAAATAAACGTTGCGGAGCACTGACAGATTCAATTACTCAGATGTGGATATTAAGAGATTTTATTTTATCTATATTTAGTGATTATTAGGTATCAAATTAAACTATAAAACTACTAAACACACTCCCTAAAATTTACATTCTTAATGTTTTCAAAGTTCATGTTCTTTAAAAAATATTGCACTACATAAATAATATAGTAAGCAATAAATCTTACTTTGTTATGGTTCCATCAATATCAGATATCACAATTTTGTCATCGTAATTCCATAAGAAGACATGACATGTACACTTTGTTGTGCCTTGATAAGCAGTTGTTACACTGAATGTAAACTCATTAGATCCACTATATAAGTTCAAGTTTTCCTAAAAACAAGTTTTTGCATAAGTTAAATTAATTTGATTGAACTAATAACAGAAATTAACTCAATTTGACATCATACAAGAAAAACAGAATGAATCTAATAAATTTTTTTCTAAACTTTGTAAAATAATTTTCAATAAAATGTAAATTTTGAAATACGGTTACCATAAAAATGATAAGCACTTAATATTGATTGAAAAACATTAGATAAACTATAAAATTAAAACTAAAAAATTATCCTATATTCCTTTATTGAAATAAATATAAAATTCCTTTATGGTAAAATATAAAGTGTAGAAACAGACAGGTTTCACACAGAATATGAGATACTTTTTGTTCGTCACTTTATGCTTATTTTTTTCATATGGGCTATTACAATAACAAGAGAAAGTTTTAAGTGGTTTGCAAACCAAAAAGAAGTTAAATTAAGGGCAGAATTCCAGCTCAACTTTAAATTGTGGAACCAAGAGTGAGTAGATTGAGAGAGATGGAAAATTATAAAATAGAAAAGGCATTCAAAGTTTCATGAATATCTGCAGAACTCTGTAAGTATACATGAATAAACTGTAAATGTATATTTTTGTATGCAAAGAAATCCCCTACACTGTTATGGATCTAAGCGTACACTATCTAAAAATACACATAAACACGAACACACCACAAAAACCATATTTTATGAGATATGTATGTGCTTTTTTACAATTTTAAAACCAATTTTAATTCTGACTAGGCAATATGTTTGAAGTTTTAATTGAGACTGCATTTTATCTTATTTAGAAGCTAATGAATACTTATGTAAAATATTAAGAAATAAAAATAGAACTTACTATTTGCTCAGAAGTTAACCTTAATGACTTTTTATATTTTTCTTTTGTTGGTTGATCATTCTCTCCTTCAATAACAATGCTGGTCTTTTTGGCACCATTCTGAGTTTGAGCAATGGGTTCAATATCTGAAGGCAATGGAGGGTTAACATGCACTCTGTAAGATACAGAATAAACCAACTTTTAGCTTAATAGTAGTATAATTAGATAATAACTTAAAACATTAAAAACATAGAGAAAATGTCTTATTATAGAAATAAATTAAAATTTAATTACATAAATACAAATTAATAAAAACCTAATTACATATAATTAAAATCTAATTTTAAACAAAACATATACAATAAAAAAAAACAAATAAAAAAACATAAGAGAAAATGTCTTATTATAGAAATAAAATTTAATTACATAAATAAAAATTAATAAAAACCTTATTACATATAATTAAATTCTAATTTAATTTACAATGAAAATACAGTTACCAGACAATATTATACATGAGAAAAGACTTTTCCTCTTTACTTTGCATTGTTAACATTTGATTTAATTTAAAATTTTAACAAGAATACTAAAAATGTAACAATCTTAAAAGGGACCAGACATTAAGTATTAATAAATTGCTTTAATAATCTATCACAAAATATTTAATAAACATTAGAATAAAAACTATGTACAGTTTAACTACTTAACCAATAAGAAAAGGTATTATTCATCAGGTTTTAAGAATACTAATATTTCTTTTTTTTTTTTCATTTTCTTGTATCAGAAAATTAATATTAAATAATTTAAATAGCTAGAATTAGAAATTCATTAAAATTTTGTGTTATGTTTTCTTCTACGGTTATGAAATTTTTCACTCAGGATAAAATTTTTGCATAAATCTATATGTGTACATTCCTCATAATAATGAGCAACATCAATAATACAATATTAATAGCTTAATGTAAGTGATAAAAATTTAAATCATTTTCAAACAATTTCTAAATATCAACAAAATTTCAAGAAAAATGTTCCTTAATATGATTTTATTGGTAAATAATACAAAGCAAGATTACCTTGTAGAATTTAATATATTCACAGGACTACTACTTAAAGGAGAGCTTCCACCACTTTCAGATAAAGATATACTTTCTTGATCAGTCTTTGGTTCAGATGCTTCAACTACAACTTCCTGCAGCATTTCTTCTGCTACATGGACAATGTCAGACTTTTCTTGAATATCAACCACCATTTCTGTGACTGAAACTAAAGTTTCTTGAACCGTGATATCGATAGCTACACTTGTATTTTGACTACATTCGATTTCACGCAATGTTTGTTCAAATGGCCCAACAGGACTTGTCTCACTATTGTCTGTACTTGTTGGTGAAATAACTAATTCTGTTCCTGGTGCTGAGTTATTCTAACAATTAAAAATATCATACTGAAGTATAATGTATAAGTTTTTTAGAAGTAATGAAATAAAACTATTAAACAAATAAACAGTAAAAACATCACATTTGTAACAGTATATAGATATTTGGATTATAATGTTAAAAATATAACATCTTAAAATTATTTACAAGATTTTTTTAGGATAAGCAAAATTTCTTCTGTTAAAAAATATTGTTTGTCAGCAAAATAGAATTATATATGTGTATATAAATGTTATATTTCATTTTCGTAAACAATAATGGAAGCAAATAATAAAAACTGCTGTAAAAACTAATGCAAAGTTCCAGCTGGTTTCAAATTTCTTAGTTTCTGTAGTTAATTTGCGATTAAACACAATTTTATTCAAAGTTAGGGAAAAAAAAAATTTTTTTAATAATGAGTGAAATCACTTAAAGAATATATTACACTTTAATTTTATTTTACATGTGTCTAATATGACAGGAATTCACATTTTGAAAAGCATTTAACTAATGAAAAACACTCTCGTTGTAATGATTTAACTTTTTCCTTTATGTTCCCTTTTTGCGTGCAACAATTAAAAAATAATACACACTTTTTAAGTTAGTCTCAAACAATTTAAAACATTAGCACTCAAGTATGGAATTAACTTAAAGAATTGTTTAAATAACAAACTGGTGTCATTCTTTGATCCTTTTTTTGCACAATGCTCAACTGAGACTTACAGATACAAGTAGATATTGAGTTATTATGTGTCTAGGGCAAATCAAAATCCATAAGTAAAATAATATTTGACCAGAAGTAAATATTTAATTATTTAGCTCAACCATAAGATTGAATTTATGACTTAAACTCTTGTCACAATAATAAGGATATAAATATTAAAAACATAATTTAATTTATGAAAGTTCCTTTAGATAGTAGACACAAATGAAACAAATAAATAAATAGTCAATTTTAATTTTCAAAAAAAATAATTTGCTTTTTTGTACAAATTCTGATTAAAACTTAAAAATTGATTTAAAACTGATCCTATTTGAAAGACAAATCACATTAAAATATAAATGTACATTTTAAAAGGTATGGAAATAATATTTACTTCTTCTTGCTTTGATTCAGCTTCTGTCCTCCTCCAAGACCACCAAGAGGAATATGACTTTTTTTTCTTTTTTGGCATGTGTTCATTTATAAGTCTATTGGCTGTTGCCTAAAAACAAATTTTAAGAATTAAACTCTGATAATTAAAAGTCTTAATGTTTTCATATTATAAGCTTTTTCTCTAGTGATTAAGTCATAAAAAATTCAGAAAACAATCTTCCATATTAATTAGTTATTTCTTTATAAAGAAATAATAGTTTTAGTATAGTTTGTATTAGTTTAATAGAATTATTCATGAGAGGGTGAGAAAAAAAAAAAAAACTAGCTTACTTCTGGTAGCGGTCTTTGGAACATGATAATTGAAGTTAACATTGATGCTGCAGTTGACCAATTATAGAATCTAAATTAGAAATGCATGAAAGTTAGATTACATATAATAAATATATATATTAAAAAATAAACTTGCCTTAATGTTTTCAAGAAATATCAAACCTATTAAATAATTTATTAGCTATGCAATAAAACTTCTTTTTAATGGCTTATTCATATATCATAAATGAAAAGTTATTATTCTTGTGCATTTAGAATTTTAGATTTGGAATTTTAGATTTATAAGTAACAATAAACGAAACTAACAAATAATAATAAATCATTAATAATTGACTAATGAACTTGATTCTTACAAATATTTAGTAAAAAAAGATTAAAATTAATTTTAGAACATTTAATAATTTAGTTTTCTTCTAACTATTTTGTTAAAATAAAAGCTAACAATTAATTTTAACCAAGTTTGAGCAAACATAACATATCAAATTTTATGACCTTTTGTAATATTATATTTGTTGAAAGTTAAAAAAAAAAATTATTCTTTTCATGAGTAGTAAATAATTTAATTAGCTCATCTTGCAAGTTGATGTTAACATTTTCACTTTGAATATATTTTACACAACAATTATCTTTTATAAAAATGCATGCTTGCTTTTAGTTGATATAAGCAGCAATTTTTTTTTGTACTTATTATGATATGTACATTACTTAAGTACTCACAATTAAAGTATGCAGTACCTTACATAAATTAAAATACAAATTAAAATGATGAATGCATACACTTTAATTTTCTTACAAAAAAGTATCATTCAAATATTTAGCATCTATATTTATATCACTAAAACAAAATACGCAAAAACTAATAATAAAGTAATAAGTAATTAAAATTACTTACTTTCCTCCAATGCGTATAACTAGATTAGGGTCCTGCAGAATACCAGGATTTTCTGTAAATTCATCGAATGTTACCAGGGAATGGAGAAACCGTTCCTCGGGAATATCGACTTCAGGATCCTGTAATCCTCCACAGAGTGACATAGCTATATCACTATAAGGATAAGAAATGTTTTCACACTTCTCTTTGCTGGGAATAAAAAATAGGAATGTTACACCAAGGGAAGGAGGGAAGGATACTAGGTACAAGGTGCACTATTAAGCAATGCAAGAAAAAAAAATTTAAATGGAAATGACTAAAATAAAAAGCAAATGAAACAAAAAATTTAAAAATAAGGAAAAATTAAAATTGAGGAGATAAAAAAAGCTTAAAACTAAACACTGAAAAGCTGCCAAAAATTAAAAGCTTAAAAATTTTAAAAAGCTAATCAATGTAATTTACAGCTACTTTCTCTTTCCATTTATATTAAAATTCCTACAGGAATCTTATGTCTCTTCCAATTACATTTACTTCAGTAAAAATTAACATGCACTACACTTTGTTATTCTATAATACAATCAACAGGATTTTATTAGGGTAGTTTAGAAACAAACTTTACTTACAATTAACTACTGCATTCAAAAACTTCTACAGAAGTAAAATTACATTCTATGTTTATAATATAAAAAAATTTAAGAAACATATTAAACACTATAAATAAAAATAGTTCTAAACTTTGAAGTACTTTCATGAAATACCAAATGTATTGTAACATAACAAATGGTACAAAAATAAGATACTGTTGATTACAAATACCTAAATTGATCAAGCGATAGCCTTTCATCACTGTCAGAATCCTGACTGGGATAACCTTCAACCGTTTGGGGAGAATGTGGCAAAGATGGTCCCTTTCCGGATTCTGTATCTTCATCCTTCACCTGTTGTGATGACTGGCCATAATTTGATCTAAATGTTAAAAATGCTTCAATTTTCAAGGGAAATTTGCTTTCTTCACCATTGCTTTGCAATATAGTAAAAAAACTTCATAATTTCATTTAGTGGATAATAAAGTGATTAGTTTTTCACAAAACTAAAACAAATCCACAATAGAGGTAGATCTGCACTTTTATGTTTCCATCAAACCATTAGTTTTAAAAAATAAAATGCATAAAAATATCAACATTTAAAATTATATTTACCAATAAAAAGTTTATTTGTACTACTTTAGTGAGTTGGTGTAAATTCACTACTATTATACAAATTAATATCAGTTTTGGAGATATAATTTGTTATTCTACAAACATTTTTTTGCTCATTATTGTCTAACTAAAAATAGTTTGTCGCTCCATAGCTGATTAATGCAAGCAAAAGTTAACCTAAGCTCACAGTTCAAAGTAAATTTGTAGTTATCTACAGCAAAGATGAGAATCGAACTAGCAAAACATTGATAGCTACAGTTGGTCAAATAAGAAAAACTATTCAGCTGATAGATTGACTTAATTAAGCAAGTACCTATCTATGACTTAAAGAGGATTTTGAATATTATAAACAGTTGTGCCTGAATTTGTTTATTGCTCAACGGTCATTTTCAGCATACAATGTCTAATGAGACAGGGACCAACATTTTAAATTCTGAACCTCTACAAGCATCCAAGGTGGGATTTGATCTCACGAACTGTTGAACTGAAGGCAAAAATCTTAATCACTCAGTTACCAGATTGGCACACCAAAGTTAGAAAGTAAACCCAAAATCTATAACTGAAAACTAAAGTACTAAGTATTCAGTAACTAGCACAATGAATCATTACTGAATTAACTATTAATAAAAAACTGAAAAAGTTTTAGATTTTCTTTATTAAATGTTTTATATTTACATAATTAGCAAAATCAAAGGTGCCAATAGCTCATTTTACTGATATCATCAAAGTT
>JAPDSC010048876.1:0-12799 GCA_026290005.1 Latrodectus geometricus
TTTTTCTCTGACGTTGGCTGTAGGATCAAAGTTTTAAGGAAAAGCAGAGCTACCAACCTCTGAAAACCGTCACTTTAATTATAATCATTCTATAATTTTTCTTAGGGAAATTTGTACGACTGAATCAGAAATTTTATTCAAATTATTGATGAACTTGTATCAGGCACAAGGTTATTTGTAAGAAACCTTTATATTCTTAGGGGAGCATTCATAAAAATCAGAGATTAATTGCAATGGATCATTTATGGCCGAAAACTTTTTATTAGTAATTTTCTTTTATCAACATCTGTGAAGGTCCTTAGCATTTCCTAATTTTTGTGTTTCTGAATAGTGCAAGGTTTATCCTTCATTTCAAATGTTTTACAGAATTTAAAGAAATGGAGCAAAGAATTTATTTGTATTTAAAAACTTTACGTCTTCATAACATAACATATTCTATAACTTCATAACACCACCTACACTCATTTCTTGGCAAATATTTACCTACATACTAATAAAACACAACTTAATGGATCATCTGAAAAATACTCGGGTGATTCTGGAGAGAGACACGCAGGTGAGATCTGAAGAAATCTCACATTAAATTATTGCTCAAATTTCGAAGAAAACATTTTTCCAAGGTATAGAGTAAGTCCTTTTTAAGCATTTCACACGGAGTGGATGTTCTTTAATTAAGCATTAAGGTAGAAGTATTTTTCATAGTTTAGTTTAATATAATAGACTATTGAACTTGATTATTAAATTATAAGTAAATTATTAAATCATATAATAAGCAAATTATTATAATTATTATTATAAAAAATATTTTATATCTAAATTATAAAGACTTAAGAGTTTAAAGTTAAGTAAATTTAGTATGTTCATGTGCACAGTTTCTCAACAAGATCCGATGCATTTTGAATTATGAATTCATCACACATTAAACGAAGAATAGAAATATTCTTAAACATTTGTTCTCTAGAATTCAGTTCTTTCCTTTTGTGAACAGAGGGGCATTATACGTCTCACAAACTTAAACACAAAATAACTTCACTATATTTATTCACTATATTTTGTTATATCGCTATATCGTTGTGTCAGCTTTACAATTTAACTAGTGTTTCATCGATTATATGCCAATGTGCCCATGTGTAAAACAAAATTCTACCTTTTAGATTATGTAAAGTGTATCCTAATTCAACAAATAACAGAATTTTGAAATCAATATGTGGATTCCGTACAAGCAAATATAAACAACAAATATTTTAAACTTTTTTAACTGGATTCGACATCGCCATTGTGAAAATCAAATGAGAAGCTTCAAAATACAGTTAATGTAAGATCATAAGACAAAACACATATTCAAAATCAAACATAGCTTGAGAGGCCGATGGATATATTTATGAGACTGGCATCTCTAACATACATAATTTACAAATAAAGCTGGCTTAAGAAACTCAAACAATTAACTCATGAATAATTAAGAGACTGAAATCTCTAACAGCAAAATACTTAATCATTAGCCGGCTTAAAAATCATGAATGATTACTTAATTATTCACGATGAGACTGAGTTCTCGAATATCATAATAAACCTTTAAAATATATACCCAAAAGGAATATTGTAGTTATCCAGCACTGTACAACTACCAATTCTCGACATATTCTCCCCCTTGAGTCGCGAAGGAAGGAACGTCGGGATTCTCTCTTAAGGTGCTTTTCATAATATGATTCAAAAATTTCCAGTGCAGTGGGCCCTGCTTTTGCCCTTAAGAAAAGCAAAGAGCTTCATATCTCTACCATACAAACATTTGTGAAAAGATCAACCCTCTTATTTTTTTATAATTTTTTGAACAATTTGTTATTTCTCATACATTCGCTGATCTTCTCATCTGCGAAGGAATTCTTAAAGTTCAAAAACTGAAAATCTTTATTCTTCAAAGCATGTCACTCCAAAAGATGCTGATAGGCAGATTGCATTTTACTTATAGCTCTGTGTGGGTTTTATTACATTCAAGCTTCTCAGTTTAGCTCATATTTGATGAAAAGATGATCCTGCAATGAACAATGCAAGATATTCTTCTGCACCCTAATATTTTCATTATTAAGCTTATAATGAAATTACGCCTCTAATTCACATAAGCTTTTATACGTTTAATCACGTCAAGTGTGAATGAACCAAAGCTATTGAAGGAATCCTTGTGGGCGGATGCATAAGAAACTTTTCATTAAAATCTGAATGGCTATTTTTTGTTTGCTATGACATTTTGTTTAAATTGTGTCATATACAATTTGATTTCTTTTTTATTTGCTTTATAGCAGGGGTTGCCAAACTTTTGGGATCTGGGGTCTACTCCACATTTAAAAAATTGAAGGCGGTCTACCAATGGCAGAGCTAAATTAACGTACGTATTTATTTTCGGCATCAAGAAAATATGGTAAATTATGTAATTTTTCTAAAAAGAACTTAATATTAATATTTACAAAATAAAAATTTACCGACGAAAATAATCAAAGTATATAATATATATGAAAAACTGACCATCTAATTCGCTTCGTTTAGTTGAAATTTGTCACTGTATATCTATGACAAGTTTATCATATTGTGGCTGGTACGAGCTAATTGCAATGCATAAACACGAAATTAAATGTTCATCTGTTAAATGAGACCAATATTTGTTCATGGTTGAAAAAGCAGATTCGCAAAGATATCTCGATAAAAAGAATGATTTCAAATACAAAAGCAATTTGTGTAAATATTTAGAAACGTTTCCGCAGAAATTAATTTCCAAAAATCAGTATCGCTAAATATACTCTGGATTTAAGAAATATATCGCATCTTAATTTAATAATTTCTTCCTCGACCGTAACTGATGTGATATCTATTAAATGACCTATTTTTTCAGATACTCCATCAATGTTGACGTTTTCCTTAAATGAAATATCATAAAATTCAGTATTTCTTTCAACCTAATTAAGTCAGCGAATCTTTTTTCAAATTCTTCAAACAAAACAAGTAAGTATTAGGCGACATCTTAGAAGTCTCGGTTTGGATTATGGATGCACTAGTCTTCCATGTTTTTGAAGTTTCTCAATTCATGTTCTCTTAACTGAGATGCATACTTTTCTATAGCTTTTTTTTAATTTTTTAATTGCGCTCATCATGTCCATTTTAGGTTTTAAATCGTAAGCCTTAAATCACAGATCTTTAAATCGTAAATCTTTGCACCGTTTGTTTTGGGTTTTAAAGCGTAGGCTAGTAAATTTTTATTTTAAATAATTCATTGATTCTATGTCCTAAGTCATAAATTGAAATGTTAATATCCGAGGTCATTATCGGGATGGTTGCGTGAACTACCTAAAATGTCTTCGCGGTCTACCAGTCGACCGCGGTCGACGTCTTGGCCACCCCTGCTTTATAAAAACCATATGTTTTATTCCTTTACAAATCATTAATTCTTAAATTCATTTTTATGATTATTTTGCGCATATCGAAAAATGTACAATATTTGAATAATCATTATTAACATTCTCAAAAAAAAAAAAAAAAAAAAAAAAAAAATCAAAACTCAAACGCATCGCTTGATTGGTCAAAGTTAGTTGGTGGTAAAAGGTTTGATTTTTAAGATAACTTTAAACAAAAAGCTCATAATAGGAATGTAATTGTCTAGAAAAACTAACAAGAATGAAAACCTTACAATACGAATATTAATTACCTATATGTATGAGTTTCCTAATGGAAATGTATAAAACAAAGAGCACTTTGTAAATGCAAAACCTCTACAGAAGTCAGTATCAATTATATTCTAGAAAAGCAAATTGTGTAACTGAAGCATATCCCATTCCAAGCAGGCAAATTTAGCTTATTATAAGATACTATATTCACATCTTCTTAAAGTACTCATAATTTCAACTATTTTCGTCATTAGGTTTGATTTCGTATATCATCCCGTTTTCCATACGAAAGTTAGCAGATCCGAAACCAGCAGCCAGTTACAAATTAGTACAAATATACAAGTCAAAATAGATATCGAATCCATGAGTGTTGCAATGAAGACCATTGAAGTGGTTTCAAAGCACACGAATACAGAAGCAGTATTATAAAAAACATAGTGTTTCATTAATTCATATTACCATGAGCTAATGAATGATAAAGCCATAAAATAAAATTATATCTCTCTTCATTCTCTGTCGATGGAAATACAAGAACAATTATTAAAGATTATGTAAATATATGTGATGTTTCCAATCCAATATATATATATATATATATAACGTAAATTTTTTACAGAAGAGGAAGAATATAGCTAGGAAATTTAATGACAAGTACAGCATAAGCAAAAAAATGGCACTGCACCTGATCTTTATGGTTATTACTTGTGATTTCATTGCTACAGACATCGCTGCAAGCAATCGATGCAGTTCGCTTAATGGAGATCGAGTTAGTAGATTTTCACATTGACTAAAACATTGATCCTCGATTATATCCAAACCATGATACCTAATCGTGTAACCACAATGAAGAAAAATGTCAAACGAAACTAAATATTTGCTTAGATACTTGAAGAGCATAGATGTAGTAAATGTGCGATACTAGGTGGCCGCCAATATCATGTTGTGCTTTCGACTTGCTTAACACATTGACTGCCAGGCTCTAGAGATGGGGTTGATAGTTAATGCCTTGACATCGAAGTAGATTGTACACAGAAGCCAACATACTAATAAATGGAAATATGATTTAAAACTATTAATGAAATATTATTATTTTATATCCTTAAATTAAATATTAACAGATAGTTTCGAATCATATCTCCATGCCAATACCAGCAGAAATACCCTACAAGCATTGCCAGATAAACTAGAGAATGAACAATCAAAAGTGGATTCCGCGCCAGCGCGTGACCGGCTACTAAGACATTACCACACATCACGCGCTGACGCGTGATAAGCAGTCAATGTGTTAAATCTACAGATTTATTTCATCTTGATATGAATTCTATGAAGAATATTGCTTCCGATACGTCATTCATTAACTTTTGATATTAATTCAGTAGCAATAATCTCCATCACTATCACTATGTTTCCCTAAATTATTGTTTTTACGACACTATTCAATAATCCTAATTGGGTGAGCCATGCTTTAATTTTTGAATGCCTATTTTGATTCCCTTGAGGTGAAATAAAATACTTGCTATCATTATTGTGATTGTCAGTTGTAAATGCCGTCTCCAGCATTACTGCCTAACATGATTTTTTTAACACTCTTTTCCAAGCCTATGCATAAAGTACCAGGATATGCATTCTGTAAGTATAAATCATGATAACTAATTATAATTAAAATTATATTAAAATTATTCCACCTCACGAATCAGTTTTTTACTTAATATTTATAATTTAAAGAAAAATATGACACAAATAAAATGTTTTTAATGTTCTTGTTTTAGGAAGAAAATTTACAAATTCAAGATAAGATACCATCATGAAGACAATCTTTTTGTTAGTGACGATTGCAACTGCCCTGGTGTCCTGTAAGGTCATCGTCGTCAAGAAAGGAAATGACTCTCTCTGGAAGGAGTTTAAGGTAAAGATGCTTTCCACAAACAATTTTCAGTAGAGTGACATCATGCAATAGATTTTGGTATCAATCGCTTCAATTACTTTGGAAATTCGATTAATTTGGAATGTTTTCTTGCAAAATAATCTGGAATCTGTCCTTACCATTTAAAAAAACACATCAGAGGTTTGATTTAATATTTGAGTTTTTGGAATGGAATGCACACTGGGTTTTTGTCAATTATAAGCAAAAGTAAATGGTTTGCAATTGCAGTACTGAAAATTTTAAAGTATCACATTGGTTAATTTGATCCAAAGAAATTAATCCCTTTATATTTATATTGATGTACATATACAATTAAAGTTTTAGATATATACGCCGGAAATATTTATCCATATCGAATTGAGATGTTATAGAATTTTGTTCTTACAAATATTTATTTCATAGATCTTCTTCTTCTTAGATTTGGGTTTGTATGTCATTGAGCACCTCTGCTGTAATCAGCATTTTGTACCGCAAACTCCAAACCCAATGTTTCCTAGTTCCAGTTGCTCGGGTTGTACACTTTATTAATAAAGTCCGATAACCCTTTAATGGAGTTAAGGTGTAACTCTCTAGTATGGGTGATGCCTAAAGAAGTTAATCTAGAGAGGTCAAGGGCCTCGCATTCATAAATGATATGCTTGGCCGTTTCCTCTTGCATAAGACATTTTATTTCATCGATACCATTTGATGATGTTTCCAATCTAAAGTCACTATATTGGGAACAATTTATAAAAATTTGCAACAAAGTTAATGCAAAATTTTACTCCCCATTCACGCTTATTCTGTTGAGATCTTTTACAAAGCCCAATACTAAATTGTAATGCGCGTGATCATAATTGCTTGAAATGAGATATTCGATGACATTCCCATTCGATTGGAAATTAGGATGTGAAGCTTTTGCCGAAATTTCTCATTGGACCAGTTTTTTTCCAATGTTATTCTGATTAATTTCACATTCCAGAGTTATTATACTACTCTAAATATAAAAAAAAAAATTAACGCATTTCAAAAAGTTCTGTACGGTTATAGATTTCTGATAAATAGAATTGAATTATTTGAAAACCTTTCAAACAAATCCTTAAAATTATTTTCTTTAAAAGTTTTTCAATCAATTAGTAATTGAAAAACAACGGAAATTTATTGTCCTCTTAGACCACTAATTTTTTTATAAATATCAAAATCATATTTGAATATCTATAAATCAACAGATATTGCTTAATAATAATTCAACAGATACAAATATTATACTATTCCAAGCCATTTAAAGTATAAAGCCCTTCTGGGGGATTTAGCCATTTTTTGTTTTAATTTTCCTATAATGTATTTGCGCTTACATTTAAACAAGTAAATTCAATGAAAAAATTTAAATAAGTACTAAGATTCATTATTTGATCGAATTCGGTGTGTTGATACACACAACTTGAAATACATTAGTACTGATTTATACATCGCAAAAGGATACAAATGTCATCATAAAACTGTCATCACTGGCCATTAAAATTAACACCAAGATGGAAAAATCATTAAGAATGTTAAAAGCACCTGAAAGAAAAAAGTGGTTGTGGTTCGTAAATATCCAGCATTTTAGTGTTTTCAGGAAGGACAATCATCTAAAGCACTGACTAAAAGAAATATTTTGCAGCTTCATTCGGAAATCACTTTGTAAGTTCAGAGTTTCCTTAGAATATCGAACTGTAGTTCGAATAATAAGAAGAAATTCTTATTAATAAGTATCGAAAATTGTTAGAGCAGAATCATAACCTATTAATCGTGTGAATCATGCTGAGCATGCTCAGTTATATTGCCTCTCGCACTGATCGAAGCTCAGTCAGTGACATGTGAATAAGGAATCGATGAATTGCAATTTTTTCTCATGAATATCATCACCGAGAAGACAGACATATTATGAGGTCAACCATACAACCACATCGCGACCCATTTGTCAGGAGATAAGATTGTTTGCAAAACGTCTATTCCCTTTACTACAGTACGAGGACATTTGGACTTTGACTAGAACTGCGATTTCATTCGGCTTCCTTTGATAACACAGCAAAATTACTTCTTTTCATGTGAGTCCTGTTTTTGTTTGTGACAGTCTGATTATTCGAAGAGATCACTAGTCGCTTATTAGTATTCGATACCTCCTGCTTGGCGAAAGTGAAAGAAAACGGAAACAACATATTCTCGCCAACCGAATTGAGCACGACGATTCCGCCCCCCCCCACACGAATATCACAGCACACACGAACAAAATTAATTCTTAATTTTCCGATTTAATTTCAAGTCTAGAAATAATAATTTGCTCTATAAAAATACTTACTTATTGAAATTGAATTTTATGGAATCATTTGATTCACTCAAACTCATACTTTTAAAAAGAACAAAACTATTATTATATTCTTTTAATATACAAACCATAACGTAATATTTTTATATGTTGTATTGATTTTTGTTCTGAGCTATCGTTTAGAATAAAAAACGTTTGCTTGTTATATGTTTAAAAAGCAAATGCTTTTTTTTTAATCATAGTCCTAATTAATTAATTATTTCTAAAAATTTTTTTTGGCTTATAAATATAAGGACACTATTATTTTTATTTGCATTTCCAAGAAATTATTTATTTTCCAACAAATTTCATTTTTTTGTCTAAAAATATCATTTTAATTTATGTTGACAACTTTTTCCCTATAAACATGCAGTTTGTTGTTTGAAATTTGTTGTATTAAGGAATCCAGTTTGGCATCGTGATCTGCTGATTTGTCTCTGCATTGGACCACGCAGAAGAAATATACTTCTCCAGTTCGGATAATGATCGGTATATTTGTAACAGTTTAAGGTAATAATTGTGTCCTATCTATGCAACACACCTACAAAACGCTATCTTTCGACAAGGTTAAGAAAGTGCATCAGTTGTACGTCATGTTCTGACTATCCTAATTGCAAAGGGATTTCAATTGCTGTTCAGATTTGCATGATCCTTAGTCATAACTAAACAGTTCTGAAAGATTCTGTACGATTGATGAAGAGACTTAGAACAGCAAGTAAATATAAACCCAGCTCAATGGAACTGGAGTGCGAATAATTTACAGGAGTGTAAAATTAGTAGAAGCAACTTTTTGTACTAATTCTCGCACTCCTGTAAATCCCCAATTTGCTTAAAAATTTAATAACTTTATCTCCATGCCATATTGTTTATTTTTAATTTTTTTTTTTATCTGTTTTCCTTCATCATGTTGCAATTGCAATGGTCATCGACTTAAGTCTGACTATAAACAATAATAAACCAGTGTTGATAAGCTTTAAACCATAAATAATTTGAAAATTAAAAAGTAATAAAATATTTTCTGGAACTTAATCAATAAAATCCACATCAAATATAAATTATAATAAAAAACATTTACTACCACACTGAATAAGTTTTTCAACAAATAAATCAAACAAAAGCAAATTTATGAGCTTTATGAAAATTTAGAAAATTTTCATTTAAAATATACTTGTGACTTGGAATTTTGAAATTGCATGGTTTTACGGTAGGAATTCAATTAATCTTTATCTAGTAAGAATAATATGCATAAATTTTTCATAGGGACCCTATTAAATTATCATTTTTGTGTAAAATTTGTGTTTTCTTGCATTTTTTATTCTTTTCAGATTTAATATATTTACCCTTTTGTCTGAACAAAGAAAACATATAATTGAACAATTTTAATTTGATTGTTTTATTCTAACTATAACAATTTTAAATTGTCTATTTTTACCAATTTCGAAGGATTTAGATTATTTTAATTGATAAAATATTTTATAGGAAAAGTGATATTAGGAATCTAAAGCATTTTTCAGACTCAATTATACATTCTTGAATTAGAACACTTTTTTGAGTCGGATCAAATCCTCTGTGTAGCTCAGCAAAAGTAACGCAAAAAAGACTCTTCTCGTTGAGGGTTACGCAAAAGAGACTCTTCTCGTTTAGGGAAACGCAAAAGAGACTCTTCTCGTTCTCTCTTTCTTTCACCGCGGAATCAGGAACTTTTTTCCATCTACGTGACTCAAATAAAACGAGAAATAAATAATGATATTCGATTTCTTTTACTCAGTTTTGAAAACCTTATAAATCTGTTGATTTTTCCTGAAAGAAATCTGTTTCCAATTATTTATTAAATTTTCATGGAGGGATTTTATAATTAAATTTAAAAAAAACCAACATTAAGTTCATTCTTGACAAACCTTTTATTGGAGCATTTGGATAAACAAATAATCTTATATTATAACCGTCCTTAAAAATACAAATGTGTTCTTGATTATGATTTATTTTTAAGTCAGATTGTTCATTTTATAGATATTCATTGTCTATTCATTGTTTTATTTTATTTTTATTTAACCTATTCTAATGTAAATTACTTTAGATTTATCAAGATTTTTTTATTATTAAATTTACCAAATGTTTTAGTAATTTTGCTTCTATAAAAATTTTGATCAGGTTCTCTTTCTGATGCAATATCTCAAAAGGTATTTTTTGAAATAAATTCGTACTTAAATATTTATTAGCCATAAGAAATCCTTATTTTTAAAAAAATAGTAATGTTTGTTATCTTTTTGTCATAAGTATTAAACAAAAATTCATTTCTCGCAAGTACTATTGACGGTCTTTCTTCCAGATTTCGCATAAATTCCATGAATATTTATGAAAATTTCTATGTTGTTCTTTCAAGATAATTGCAAAGGTATCTAAAATTATGATTTCTAACGTATTTAAAATTAAGAATCAAGACTTGTTTTTACGTACAAGATTATGCCATATTTTTAATACAAAAAGTATAAAAAAATAATGGATTGTGGGATACGTTACGTGTATTTTGCATGTGTCACCAAATCATCCACATTTCTTAAAGAAATATGGCTTAAAGTGCTATAAAAAGTGCTTGGAAAAAGCGCTTGGAAATATAAAATATATATAAAAGTACTTGGAAAAACCCAGTTCATTCAATTACATTTTCCACAAAATTTCTTAGTTTATGAGAAAATATGTTGAATATTTTGTGTAGAATCCTGTAGTATTTAGATGTCATTAGTATTCAGCTGTATGAGCAGAATGCAAAGCAGTGGTGCCCAACCTTTGATCTATCGCGAGTACATTAAGAACTAAAAAATTGAAAGCCAGTTATATACAAGGAGTGTTTTGGTCACCAATAGATGGCGCTGTTTATCATTTGATTTTCAGTACTCTTACGAACTGAAACTACTACCTGAGTGATATTTGGTGATCAAAAAGTTTCATTCGATAAACATTTTCATTGGTGCGATTTAAAATATACTCTGTATTTTAGCACTTTCTTTTAGCACCTGTATTAGCATCTAAGGTGGTCATCATATCATTTTTTCATTATCGCTAGTTTTGGTAGTCTACATAATATTAATCTAGGTTGTCTACATAATATTCAAGTACTTGATTTTCTTTTGGTGCATGTATATACATTTGAGAATTTTGAAATCGTAAAAAAATGCTAGCTTTAATTTTTTTAAAATAAGAGATAAGTTTTTTAATTTATAATAAATTAACAGTTGTTACTTCATAATAGATATTTATTTTACTTTTTTTTTGACCGAAATATAAAAAATATCCATTTTAAAAATTGCCCGCTTTGAATTTGGAAAACATATTTTGATTACAAACTTCGATATAAATATATTATTGAAATAGTAATTTTTTTTTTTATTTACCAAAAATAAAAACCTATTTTAAATCCTCAAATTATAAAACTATTAAAATATAATAATTTAATGGTAACCTTTAAATAATTAAATAATGGAACAATAAAGAATTTTGCAACTGAATTGTGATGTCTCAATAATTGATAATTAATGTGGTAGCTGCTATTACTTGTCTTCAGCCAGTTTATTGTACTCCATTAGAAATATCTCATTCTCTATGGAATGACTATTTCCATGTAATTTTTTACATTTTTCTCTTTAAATGTTTCATGGTCGAAAATCCAATTTCACAAAGGTAAGGCAGGCCGCAAATTCGTAGATGATCGCATGAGACATGTATCGAGAGACAAGCCGAAAATCTCGCGAGATTCACATGAGGCCAAATGATGTCACAATAGTCTTACCTACGTCAAAAAATGGGCGGAGCGCGAGACAAATCTGGATATCGAGCTGGTTTGAAATATCTGGCAACTTTCCGCGAGGCAGCGCTAATTTCAATTTCCGCAGGAAAAATATACCTCGTTGATATCGAGAGTACAAGTTATTACAAGTTTACATTTGAAGAGGAGGAGTTAATTATAAATCTTTATAGAGGTAATAATATTTTTTTTAATATTGCAATCGGAAATGGAACCGGAATGTAAACAATGAGAATGTAAACAAATTCTCATTAATTTAAAATATCTATGACGTCAGATTACAACGTCATAGCTACGTCACACTAAGACCTCCATAAGACGGGGTTTGTATACCATAAGACGGTGTCTCAATCGGATGGTCTACCGAGTTTGCGGCCTGCCTAAGTAGAACCGAAGCAGGAAAACAGTTTCAAAAAAGTTTCTTTCATAAAGGAATATTTTTTTTCATCAACAAGGGTTGTCAAATCCCTCTGCGGAAACCTTGCTTTTAGTTGCAGATCTAAATGAAAATCTATCATTTCCATTTCCGAATCATCAAAATTTTCGGTAGACATATTTCCAATGTTTTGTGATACATTTGAAATATTAATTTTGATAAATGGGTTTGAAATGAATAATAATATTGGTTGAAATGTATGGAAATCAGAGATGCATAATTCAAAATTATTTTTCAGTGCATTTAAATTTTGAGTGTATTTCTCTGATTCAATTGTTTTGTGGTTATGAATGTGAATTGATAAATTTTGAAAATGGGAAAAAATTGTCTTTAATCTTAAACAAATCAACAAATTTAATTTTAATTGAAAAACATTTACAGTCCCAATCAATTGAGAAAGAGCTTCTTGGAGATTTCATGAAGATTTTCGTTCAGTTTGTTCAGTTAAGTAGTTATAGAAATATAAGAACCATCAAAATAAATTTCGTTTCCTGATACTACCCAAAACTGCTTTATTTGCAAAAGAAGTTCTACAAGTCGTTGAATTACTTTTGCTGGGCACCAGAATGAAGAATTAACCCTTCTTTGCATGATTTTTTCTTTATTGGTGGAATAAATCAAGTTGATATAATTCATGTTCAAAATTAAAGGAAAAATG